>JAQGAU010002006.1:0-16974 GCA_034698045.1 Paramacrobiotus richtersi | reverse complement strand
ACGCCGTTTGGCACGCGTCATCATTACTCAACTGAATAATGCAAGCATTGTGCACGCCATCCCGGAAATGCGTGAAGCCAGAGAGGCTTACAATGTTAGGGTGCCTCCTTCTGATACATATATACGTTACAGGATGTGTGTGACACTCCAGTAAGGCTAGCTAGTACTTGGATCCAGAATATACCAATATCCAGAAGATATCAATCAGTTAGCAAGCCAGTCATCTAAATTAAAAAGCGGAATATGGAACCTTTTTAGCTAGCCAAACTTAACACTTTAGAAATCAGCCATATCTAAGAAATTCCCTAGCGGAAAACGTCGGCCAGAACGAACGTAGCCAACAAAGCATTCTTTCAGCCGTAAATGCATCATTGATTACAGTTGATCATGAATTAGTGTACTAGCGTGAAAGTAATTTTTGACCCGAAAAATGTCACATAGTGATATACTGTACATACATATGTTCGCGTAGCGCACTGTAGTGGCATTATATTCAAGTGTAAATTATATACATGTAAATGTAAAGAAGCATGTACGATGCCCGTTAAATTTACAAACAAAAAAGGTATGTTTTCTGTGCATTTTCGCATTATGGCTGAGTGGCCAAGCGCGCGTCGATAATGCAACCGATCATCCGCTTTCCGTTCTGGATCACTTCGAAATCTGATCATGCCATTAATTCTGATAACTGGAGAAGCAAAATCCGTTGAACCTAAGCCCGTAAGGAAATGGCGCATAATGTGCATGAAAGTTCTCAGACTTCCGGTAGCCGGTATTTTTCCAGCCACAGACCGCTTTGTGGTTGGCAAGAATCGAAGTAGAATGTAACAAAATGTACTATAACAGTAGACTTAATAATTTTGTTGTTAAGGTTGTGCTTATTGCTAATTGTCAGCAGCCTCAGCTAGATGTTTGTGGCAGTTTAATGTAGTGAAAAATCTACAGCTAGAACATAAAGCATGGAAACAAGCTGAATAGGAAAAGAGAAGAATATATTAATCAGATAACGCTGGAGCATACGTAGTTATGAAGCCACAAAACCTATACCGTCACTGTTGTTTTATTTACCATAATTTTAGTTTTAATTGCACTTAGCAAAAGAGTGATATTAGCCTGTAAATACATTTCGCGAACGACGCTGGCAGTTGTAATGCAATATCTCAATACATTAACCGTCGCTTTTTTGGCATAGATAATTAGCTTTAAAGGAATTTTTACTCCGGGCCATATTGTTGAGCTCAAATTTCTCATCTGCAGTATGCTCAGTCTACGTATAAGCCTGCAATCTGTACGTAATTTGTACATTTGGCACGCTATGCTCGAATATGCGAACTAGTTTACCGTTTAAAATTATTAAATTAAACCCTGCAGGTACTATAATTTTTGCAAAGATCTCTACTTTCATGCACATCGGTGCGCCGATAATTAAACGATTTAAAGTATGTTTTTCTTAAAAAAAGCTCTACAATACCTCATTTTTGTTATCAGTATCAGTGGTAATTTTGTCGTTAGATGTTTGAAAAATAAAAAACAGCATTTTGTTACACATCTTTGCTAGTTTTTTCATTATTTTTAGACTACAGATAAAACAGTATTGCACCATGTAACATTTTGCGACTCAAACATATTTCGTTTTTAGATATATAGGTTTCATCAGATGTTGTTCTGCTGTGTATTAGCGTTATGTTCTAAACCTTTAGACTGGGTTTCGAGAAATCCAAAATTATCCAGAAATTTGTTTTGTGAACAGTTACAGTATAACTGCCCATCGCACACTTCCACATCTATCTTCGGTTACGAGTACGTACGTTATTGCCGGCCGTAACAATACCTTTCTCATAAGTTTGACAACAGAAATCGTAAAATTGTGAGTACTGATTAGTCAACAGCACATTCATGCTGCATGTACAACCAGGATGAAAACAGAAATGTACGTATTGTAGTTTATCGTGCAGTGCATGCGTTTGCGCTGTTTTTTACATTATTTGCATAATGAGTGGTTTTTCAGAGTGCCTATCGCCAGTGGTTATGTGCAATGATGATCCCTTTCCGAATGGGCAACTATTTAATCCAGCCATGCACCACATTTTGTACAAATGTGGAGCAACGATGTCCATACTTGACACCGGATGATAAAATCATATATGCCGGCGAACCAGCATTTTTCTGCAAAGGTACTTCAAGTTGACCTTTGTCTGTATAATATTATGAACGTAACGAATGAAAGCAACATACAGTATGCATTTTTCAGCATTTTTTCAGTGTGGTTTTAATGCACAATTTCCCTTATTCGCTGTCATATAAAATTACATAAACGTCATAACTGTCATAGTTAAGGTGCTTGCTGTATATATAAGATGATGATCGTAATGCACAAATGTGTTATTACTGTGATCGAATTTCTCCGCAAGTATCCAACTATACACCGTAGAAGCAATATATATCCTCCAAAGTTTATAACAACAAAGAGTGTTATTCATATTGTTATTCTTGGTTTCATCAGATCCAGATATTCCTGAACTGTACTCCGCCTATGCCGAGCCGCCCCACTGTTATCAACCTTGCCACCTGACCAACGAAACAAGCGTTCACCGGGAACAAACTGATCTTGGACTGTGTGATCAGCACGAACTTCTCATGGATCAACTGGCCGATTACTATAACATGTCGAGAAGAAAATCATCCGGATGCGACTGCCTATTCGATTCCGGTGTTCTGTTTATTACTATTATGCTTTCTGTGATATTTTGTGGTATTCCAATGTAGACTCCCAAAAATGAGAGTTAGTGATGCTCAGAATGTGCAAAGAGGCGACCGGCACATGATCTACATACTGTATGGACACCTGTCTTTGTAGTTTACGATGTTTTTCCGAAAACACAGAAATTAAAGAATGTTTGGTTTACCGCCAGCGTTCTTTTCAAACAAGAAAAATTTTCTTTGGTAAGTCTCAATCGCGCACGAACGTGTGATGCGACAGTCTTGAAAATCTTCCTGTGAGTGCCGCGAGTGGAACCAGGCCAAAAAAGCCAGGAAAACGAGAAATCTTGCAGCGTACTCTCCAGCGAAAATTTTTTTTCCTAAACAATGTACAGACACGAGTAACTAAAAAAAACTGCGACCGATTAAAATGATTTACGTGTAACGTAAGAAGTGGCTTTTGCAGGCCTATAGCCAGAGGAAGGTTCGTACACATTTCAAGTCTCCCCACTCCACAGCAAAAACGAAGTAACACCACAATTTTCAAACAGTGAATTAAGATACACAATATAAAATGGAAGAGGATATCTCATGGATAAAAAGTTTTGCAGATCCCTTCCTCCAGACATCGCCCCGTTTTCCACTTTAAAAGTACCTTCCGCTTGCTTGATTCTTGGGCTGAGGGACAATAGGTAAATTCGTTCGTCCATATGCGCACGCAAGGGGGCGCGCTGGTGCAAGAAACGTTTTTGCTTTGGCGGGAGAGTATTTCGTTGTATGGTGCTTGCAAAAGTCTGATGGAGGAATTTTGCACCAAGTGCAGTTTGTTTTACCCGGAGCTGGAAGATTTAACTATTTTTCGCATAGGCTTGACATAAGTCGCCATTTTGTATCCATTTTTTGTCCCGACAATGCGCCGCCCAGGGTCCAGAGATACGTAACGTCATTCTACGCTTGCTGACGAAGGTCAGTGCTTTATGCTCGGTCACAGAGTCAGAGTGTCAGTGAGACTCCGATGCATTTTCCCCAGTGGATGAAATTAATTGTTTGGTAGCATGCGGTAATTGCAACAACTTTGATTTTTGTTCCACTTTCTTACGGTCTTACCCTTTTGCTTGTTTTCGTGATTTTGTAATCATCTTGTGTGTATTTTTCGATCTTTTAAAATTTACATGTCAGAAAGATGGCCGAGCATCTGTGTAGCATTTGTCTTTCTGGTGAAGCGACGCCTCTGTCCTCCCTTCCTTGTGGACATGTTTTGCACTTATCATGCGTTACCCAATGGCTGAAGGTACGTAACATTCACAAAAGACATGTTTCCCCACTGGTCTGGACATTGTCAGAAGTTGTTTAGGTTACTGGACTCTGCCCGGACTGCCGTTCTGCCTGCACCCAACAGGATGTCGTTCGCTTGTATTTACATCCGAAAACCGCTGTCGAAGTCAATAAACAACTGGAAGAAAAGTATCGCACCAAATCGGAACAATGTGAAGAAGCGCAAGAGACGGTGAAGAAGCAGACGCTTGAGATCAGGGCTTTGCAGCGAACCCACCAAGCTGAAGTCGCTTTGTTGAAGGATCGAGTGAAAGTGATTCCTGCGCTGAAAGGAGAACTGCGTAACCTCCGGGCCGAAGCGGACGATGCCAAAGCGCAGTGCAAACGTTGGAAAGCCGTGGCCGATCGCGAGTAAGTCTAGAATAAGATTAACCGAAGAAAACGCTGCAGTAGATTCTGTTTCCTGGAAAGTCGATGTAGGATCGTACGACGTCGCGTTTTCTTAACCGAAAATTTCGGTCGGAAAAATGTAGCAGATTTAGAAACAGCTCTCAATTTTTAACCAAATTTTTCTGAAATGCAGCATCTTTTCACTTTTCGTCACGTTCCGTAATTTCTTTCCTCGTCACCTGATTGGCACGTCGTATCTTCTGTAGCGATTCGCACCTAGATGTTCAGATACAATGGTCTCTTTACCAACCAAGTAATACGTGTTTTGCCGCGCTTACAGTTTGTTTTGTAAAGGATACGTACTACTACAGCTCCCAGAATGTCCGATACATTGATATATGTATGCTGTTTGCAGGGCTTCGAAAGGTGATGTTCCAGAGCGTTACGGTGCTGGTAAGGATGTTTTCTGTGGGGAAGCCGAGGCGGAAAAGGGCGAACGACTGCGCAAGATCGACGCTCGTCGGGGACAGTCAGTGAGCCGTGAGGCAAAGGGAGCTTCCACATCCGGTCCAGAAGAGTGAATGTCCAAGTGGTCGCGCGGTGTATCCAGACCAACCGTGTAGTCAAAGTGATCAACGAACATGGATGGAGGTGACCTTAGACCCTCTGCCCATACTTTCAAGCTCAGTTTATGGTATTCTGATATTAACTATTTTATCGTTTGAATTTTTGTCTTGTGCGCAGAATGTGTCGCCGCTGCTAGCAGTTATAGTTTTGATTTGGTCCTTTCGGACTGGAATCTTATACTTTCAAAGTTTAGTATGAATGGTATGTGAAAGACTTTTTCTAACACACCATTTGGTATTTTGTGACTGCTTGATGCGAGGAACTGATTACCGTGTGCTTATGGTGCATGTGTTTTTTTGCTTTTACAGCATTTTAATTTACACATTAAACGACACATTTACTGAATTGGAGACCCATTACGGAATAGATGGATACTTACTAACAAGTAAATACGCTCCATTGTTCGCATGTGTCTATGCATGTTAATGAATGTACAATAATATTTCGATAATGTGCTTTTAATTTATATGTAATTAAACAAACCGTATAGTTCAACAGTTAGATAGCACTCCGTATTTGAAAAGAATGCGATGTGCTTACCACATAAATTGAATTTTTAGCGTCTCGATTCGGGCGTGTAATTTAGATTTCGTGAGAAGTCATATTCTCTTCTTGCAAATTTCGCATGATTAACGTCATTAGCCGAAGGATGCTTCTAGTAGTTTGAATAAATTCAGTACTTTCCGTACTTCCCACTTTCAAGGGAGACATGTGGCTTATAATTATGGTCGATCGAGATGTTACAAAATAATGAGTATTCGAAATCGCCAAGGAATATGTCGGTAGTTTCGATTTTCGTTCGTTGACAAAATGGGTGAACTGTTCCTCATCATGCAAATTTCACGTGAATACCATTAGCCAATTTTTTTTCTCCTGTGTATAAATTTACAACTTACGAGCCGGCCGCTATATAATATGTAAGTACCAAATCTTTTTCAGCGTTTCGAACTTTATTTTCGAAGCTTTCGATTATATTTAAACTATCGACTGTTGGCGATGGTGACCGTGGAGAGGGACGCGCGTCATATTTAGCAAGTTTATGTGCTGCAATTTATTATCAGAATAGCCATTTGATTAAAGGCTTCCTGTAGATTAAAGTCAATGACAGTCATACCTGTTACTTGTGTAAAAGAAGTGCACGTGCTGTTATCTTTGCTGAAAATATTTCGTCTCGACAGCGATTCGGCTTGTCAATTTTGTTGTAAATATTTAACTACTGACGATCGGTGACAAGCCGACAACCCATGATAACCCTAACCGGTTCAAATCATAGCCCCATCGTTACAAGAAATTATTTACATTCGTCAGAAAAAAAACCGTATGCTTAAATTATCGAGCAGACGTAATTCGAGCAACCAGAAATCAGTAATTAGATAATTCATTCCGTTATATTAATTACAAGCTTCGATCTACATCCGAGCTGCCGTTCTGCTTGCGATCCACTGTTCTTTATCCTTTCCGATGACCTTTATGGCGGCGTCCAGCAGGCCGATTGACATCTTCTCGCCCAGGCGGAAGCGGTGGATAAAGCAGGCTTTCTCCCTTGGGACACGAGGAAGTTTCTTTTAAATGTTTTGATCCTTCCGGACACTCCATCAACACAAGATCCTTGGTCATACAAAATCTGATCTCGGCAATGTAATGCTGCTTTGTATCCGGGCTATATGAGCAATACACGCCAATGCGCTCATTGAATTCTTTTTGCAAAGCCGCTACCACTTCATCGTGGGAATATGTTTTACTGGAGCTGGGTGCAATGCTTTCGGCTTGGAGTGCGGTAAACAAATTGTATTGTTTACGGAACTGCAGTGGATGGTTAAAGTAGTTGAATTCTCCGGCAAGGGATGGAAGGGTTTGTGCGCAGGTGCCGTGCTTGGTCCATTCATGTGCCCAAAAGCTATCCAGAGGGGTGTTGCTCTCCAGATTGGGCCAGTATTTTTCCAGATCGTCCAGAAGTGGCTGGACGGGATCTGGATTAAATGGGGTTTTGCTACAGTCTTCTGGCCCGGTGGAGTTGTACTTGGATGGCCATAAACCGTGCAATATCCAGTCCTGTATCGATGTCAACGTTGAACTTTGTAGATAATCGAATAAGTAGTCATAAATTAAAATTATACACATTAGCGAGTCATACAGTCTTTTAGAAATCCCGGTATATTCCGTTACATTGCATATTCCCTTGTGAACACGTAGATTACGCCAAACGCCTTTTTTTTGTGGTGCATACAATCGGCTGACTTAACGCCAGCAAGTTGTGGCTGACATGTGCCGTATACGCTATGCACTGACAACACGTATAAGTAACGAAAATCAGTAAAACTGACTGTGATTCTACAGACACCAGTAAACGAAACTTTTAATTTGGTAATATGGAATAATAAATTATTTCCGTCTAATTCATGGCAAAAACCAGTTAGTGTGGTACATATCAGTAAATTAGCAGCAAAGTTGATAAATTAAATTTACCTCTACAGTATTAATATACCATGGTAGTATGGATAACGATATGCACATGACACAACAGCACAATACAATGCGTGCGTGGTATATACGTTCAATAAAAAATTTCAACGAAACTATCGTAATCCATCGATAATTATCGACGGATTACGATAGTTTCATAACTCTTATAAGATAGTCTTATCAGAATCCAAGGTAACAGATAAATTTCAGCTGATTATTACGTATTGCTCAGTAACCTGGCTTTTCCGTTGCAACTGCCCATTGTGATTTCGTTGAAGGGCAATAATTATTATAAGCAATAGATAACGCTAATATTTTGTTGCTAAATTACAGACAAATCATAAAACGTTTCTTACCGTGGCAGAAAGAACAGACGGGAACGCACATTTTGCACTTCCGGTGACATGCCCGTTTACACATACGGATGCTGGCCATCGTTGCACAAACAGCAGATAATCGAAACTGTCATCCCCGTTATATTTGACATGTTTGTGATAATTGGGCGAAAAATGCTTCGACAATACTCCCTCCGCTGCGCAAATCCCCGCAAGGACAAGCAAGCACACTACAGCGTGCTGCATTTTTGTGAAGTAATAAAAAAGGTGTAAATACTACAGCTTAGTCACCTGATGGAACATTTGTATCGGCTGCAGTTTTAGCGATAGATTATAATATAAATAGCACTGCCAGCATGTTTTGCCTATTAAGTACGTTTCATATCCAACATCGGTGTACGTGCACGCTGCTACAGCGCTATCCACCTTTGAAACAGGTTCATAGTGACTATACCGGAAACAAAGCTTCGTGTATTAAGATTGGTCTAAATAATTACATTTTATCTGCGTTTAATCAGGAACCACTCATGTTTCTGGCAAGGAACACACCACGACGGTGATTGGTCGTTTGAACCATTTCCGCTAAAAGGTTTCTCGCCAAGGTTATCCGTGCAGGGCACATTTTCGCTGACCATGGCAAATGCAAACAAAAGTGGAGTGGTAACTGGCTGGAGAGCGTGGATGCCTCCATGCTGTGAGATATCGGCAAAATAAACAAACGGATTCTCCTGCTGCGCCTATGTATTAGACTTGACGATGGTGTGGCAGTTTGTTCTTCGGTGCAAAGGTTACTTTCGAAGTTTTATAAATTCATGTCCTGCATATTAATTGCACGTTCATATCGCTTTTCGAACGGTGCTGTCGAAAGCTAATTTGTCGGTTTTCGAACAATCGCCGCGAGCCGGAAATGCGACCATTCGCGCAGCAAGGCGATAATTATGTCAATACGGGTACACAATTTAAGTGGTAAATCACATAGTGTACGCAACGACGCGCGCATGTTCTATAATTCACTTCTGGGAACACAACAGACCTGATTTCCGATCATAATCATTCTGGCTGGCAGGCAATTTTTCTCAGAACCTGCATGTACCGCTCCAGAAGTTACACAACTGATTGTGAGACAGACGCTTCTGCCTGTATAATACGGCTGCCAATGTAAACCCAAGAATGATCTGAATGCGCAACATTCGTAAGAAAATTTTATTAGCAACGTTAAAATACCAGCGCTTATTACACAAATAAAAAAGTTCCAACAAACACTGTTAACACAAAGGAATACCCAACAATATTCGGACACTTACTATCCACCACGCAAAACATACATTACCCAAACAACACATTTCCCACAAAACTGTATTTCATCTGTACTGCGTAAAGGCATTCGTGGAGCCCGGTGCATTCCCACCACCAAATCCAAATCCCGATTGTTGCTGCGGTTGTTGTTGTCCAAATCCCGATTGCTGCTGCGGTTGTTGTTGTCCAAATCCCGACTGTTGTGGCGGTTGTTGCTGTTGCGTCAAGGCACCAAACCCACCCGGTTGCGGGTTGTTCTGCGCGGCCACCGATCCAAAGGACAACCCCGGAGCCTGTGCATAGGCGGCAAACCCTCCCGGTTGATTCCAGATAGCCGATGACGACTGTTGCACGGGTGCGCCAAACGATGGACTGGATCCGAAACCTCCCGTCGCTGCGCCGAATGCCGGTGTCTGGCCAAAGGCGGGCGCTCCAAACCCAGCGGGTGAGGGGAATCCCCTGGCCGCTGCTTGGGCCGCGAAAGGATTCGATGCTGCACCAAAGGCACTACTTCCGAAGCCCGGGGTGTCGACTCGGAAACCACCAAAACCGGCTGGCTGAGGCTGTGTGGTCCCACTACCGCCCCACACAGATTTAGCTGGCTCGGCAGCGGACGGAGCCGGGAACGTGCTGGAAGCGGCTGGGAATGTGGATGTCATGGATCCACCGCCCCAAGGCGATCCGAACCCAGCGGATGGAGTACTTTGCGCCATAGTGGGAGCAACGGTATTTCCTAAAACCATACTTATAGCATCGCACATCTAGGTTGATGTACTGCGTTAAAACGTACAGTGCCAAAAACCGTTGCTTCCGCAGAAAGTATTGTACACTGAAGAATCGAACTTACCAAGACCCGGCATGGTAAAGGGATTTTTCATTGGCTCAGATGACGTTTGAGAAGTGGTCGACGATCCCAGCGTCAACCCACCGAAGCCGCCTGATCCGAATCCACCCGTATCCTTCGCTTCTGCTGGTTTACTGCCGAATCCTCCACTGCCGAATGCTGAACTAGCACCGAACGTAGAGCTTCCGAATGCAGACTTGAACGCATCTCCCGCCGGCAAAGCTTGCGGCTTAACCATCTCGACTGGCTTATCAGTGGCTGGTGCGGCGCCGAATGCTGGTTTGTCAGTGGCTGCTGGCGCACCAAAATTACTGGCACCGGAGGGTGTCACTGATGCAGCAGGGGTCGATCCAAATGCACTGAATGATGCAGCTCCGAAAAGTGGTGCTTTAGAAGGAGTCGTACTATCCGCAGCGGTGCCGAAACTTGGCTTAGCCGCACTGGATGACAGCGGATTCCCAAATACCGAAGGTGTGGTTCCCGTGATTGTCTTATCACCCGCGGCATTCGACGGAGACCCAAAAACTGGCTTAGCCGAATCACCAGCAGGCGAACCAGCTGACAGTGACCCGAAAGCGCTTAAAGAGCCGGCTCCAAAAAGTGATGCTGGTTTGGTAGATGACGCGTTAGCAGAATCCACTTTGAAAGAAAATGGCGATGTAACCGCGCCGAAACTTGTCCCTTTGGCAGGCGAAGCCGTTGAAGTCGGAAAACCAACTCCCTACAAGAAATGTCAACATACAGTATCTGTAGTAACTCTAGAAAACGCAGTTTCTACTGTATTACAAAACATATAAATTAAGTGAACAGCCCAAAAACAGAAACAAAATTAGGTAAATATAATTTTGTAATTCGATTCGGTAAAATCTTTATTAGGTAGGGGCGTACCGTAGTAACAGCCGTTGCTGAGACAGGCGGCTGGCTCGGAGCACCGAACCCAAATGTCGGTTTAGCTTCTGTCACTGCCGGCTTCATCTGAGCCGATGGCTGCGGAACTTCCGGGCTGGCCGATTTTGGTACCTCCCCAGCTTTGGTATGAAATCCGATAAACGTGGGCTTGCTTTCAGGGGACTTAGCGGTTGTTTCTGACAAGGGTGCTATTTTCGGCGGTTCTCCAAACAAAGATGGCTTTTCTTTCGGATTTGTGACAACTGGCACTTTGTCATTCACCGCAGGCTTTTCGTCCTCAACAACAGCGATCTTCACCGTCGACCTTGTGTTAGGTGTACCCATAAACATCGATGAAATGACTGAACTGCCACCGCCGAATCCACCAAAACCAAAGGAAAGAGATTCGTTAAGGTTCTGAGCGGATGAAGCTATGGGAGAATTATATCCCAAGCCAAATCTAGGTGCGTCTCCCTCTTCGTCCGATGGTTCTTCTGAGTCGCTCTTAATTATGGAAGACGAGCCGGAAACCGCAGCATCCTTGGATTTCTCCTGAGACCCGAACGAAAAACCACTAGTTGCTGGTGCGGTTGGTTTGCTAGTATCGCGTGGTGACGTACTTGACGGAATACCGGAGGCAAATAGCCACTTTTCCGAACCACTGGAAACGGCCGGTTTATTAGCAAAAACTGCTTTACTGAAAACATTCGGTTCAGCGTGCTTTCCGGTTGATTCTGCAGAAACTGGAACTGATGATGAACCTACTGGCGTCTGCTGTGGTTTGGAAGGGGTCGCTCCAAAAACCGATGTCGACTGCGGAGCCAACGAAACGTTTTGCTTCTCATTGGTCGAAATTTCGGTTGGAGATCCAAACCCAAAATTTGAACTGAGGGAAAAAGTAGACGCGCTATTTGGAGTTACCGAGCCTTCTTTCACAAAGGAGCCAAAATTCGACTTTGCAGGCGCCGGTGTCATAGAAGACGTTTTCGTTGTGACGGGAGCCGGGCTGCCGATACCAAACAGGACCGGACCTGATTTTTCCTTCCTTTCTGTTGTCGGAGCTGGCAGGGTTACGCTGGCAGGGGTGATGCTGACCTTCAGCGGTGTTGCGGTGCCAGTGCGGGAACTATGCACATCAAATCCCGAGAAGTCGGCGTCAAGCTTGAACGACGGCTTGGCTGTTCTGGCTTGCGATTGCACGTTTTCGGGTGTTTTATGTCGGCGCAAAAGCACTATCTCATGCTTGGTAGTTCGCATAGGAGAATTCTGCACACTGCTACGAATCCGCGCTGTGGCCGCTGCGGATAGTTTGGATGAAGAGAGTTTAGTAAGATCAGGATATAAACGTGATATAATTTCCGCTGGACTGCCTTCCCGTCCTTCCGAATCTGCAATGTCAGAAGAACAGAATTTATTATGTACTTTAGAACGCAATAATTTCAAGAAATAACGATAAAAAGGGTTAGCAAACTTTTTTTTGTTGACAGAGCAACGAGGCGATTTTTTTTCGTCAGCACTCACTAGAACCCGGAATCTCACCAGAAGATCGGATGGATTTTCGCTGTACAGCAGATTTCTTAGCCTCCTTCTCCACTTCCAGCAGCTTTCTTTGTAACTCCAGCGCTCTTGTTTCTAATTCTCTGAGGGACTTCTTTGCCACCGCAAACTGGTCCTCCACGTTAGCAGCTCTAGCTTCCATCGTATCCAATTCAATTTCAATCCCAATATTCATGCTCCGTAGCTTGACCTCAATTTCTTTCAGATTTTTGTACAGGTTGTCGTACTTGCGTTGGTGCAGAGGATCGAGAGGCAGTGCTCTGAAGCAAGTTAGAAACTGTTTATCGCTGCACTGCTCGATGATCACGAGGGCTTCTTCTGCCACATGTATGCGCTCCTCGAGCACCCTCTCGTGTTCATTGAGTCTAATGGTGGTATCGGTAAACATAGTCATTAAATTCTCCATAACATTCGACAGACTTTCCATTCGCAAGGACAATTCTGCATCCTGTTGCGGATTACTTTCGATGGACAACTTTTCGGCCTGCTTTCCGACTGCCGCAACTTTCCGGAGGAATTCCTGAACAGTACCAGAAGGAATCTTTGCCGGTCCTGTTGGCACTTTACTGGTTGGCTGAGCGGCAGAAATTCCCTAAAAAGGCCAGTTTCAGGATATCTGAACGATTACCAACATACAATCTGTACCCAGTAAGACGGAGGCATAAGCCGATACTTGACAAAAAATCTTTCGCAACCCGCCATACATTAGCCAGTCTATTGAAATCTATATGTAAGGAAAAGCCCTTTCCACTTTCCGTAAGGTGCAAAAGATAAATACTATTGCGAAACACCGTACCCTATTGGAAATAATTCTAGTCGAAACCGTCTGCTCCGCATCCGCAACGAATTTCGGCGCCGCTTTCGGGATTTCCTGAGCACTCGCTTTGATTTCAGCCAAAACTACGGGTGTAGTCGGTTTTACAACTGAAGGAGAGGCTTGTTCAATCGGTTTTGTGTCCAACAGGGACACGAGGTTAGACGGACTAACAGGCGAAACCAACGGCTGAGCCAAACTTTTCGAAGGTTTTGCAGATTGATTAGTTGACTGAATAAGCGGACTCTTTACAGCCGAAACCGGTTCAGATAAAGTCGGATGCGCAAATAATGGTTTCTTCTCTGGAACAGGAGTCGGCGATGCGAACTGCTGCACTGGAGCAGGAATATCCAGCTGACGACGCTCACCAGGTACAGAAGCGAGTGATTCCGGTTTGCTAAACAAAAAATCAGAAAGTGAATTTCTGACCTGAGTAAACGGTTGTAAGTTCGACAAACCTGCAGAGAGATGGCATCAATCCCGACGGCCCTCTAAGCACGTTAACGATTTTGAAAACCACAACCACACCCAGAGATGTCGAGGCCAATACAGCGGGAAACGGCGCACAGGTGAGCAGAGCTACACCTAAAGGGAAGTTTTCCTCCGATCCCACCAGCGGCATTTCAGCACGCCCGGTTTCCTCCATCATCAACTGTAACCACCCAGTGGTCTGATCCGCAGACTGGCATGATAACACCGCCAACTCCATGGCAGTATTACTGCCTACTAAAAGCATATTCCATTCGAATATCGGAAGCATATGGTAAAATCGCTCGCGCTTGGCATCACTCGATCCCATGCAAACGTCAGAGAAATTCGTGAAAACGGAATCACCAGACTTCGGGGCGTTGAGGACGATAAGAATGGGCTGGGAGTCATTGGGTTGCACATAGGCCACGGCAAAGACATACGTGGACAGCCAGACTACATTACGAGCGGAGAGAGATACACCTTTTGGTCCGGAAATGCTGCGCGCTACAGTGAGATCCGGCTTATACTGAGCAAGCGAACCATCGACTTTTCCAATAACAAATTGTTTCCCCTTCGGGCTCCAGCTAATACATGTGGCACCAACTGTAGGCGGCAACGAACCCATGATGTTCGTCGCGGATTCTCTGATTTCGAATAAGGACAGGGACCCATCGGATAATACGACCGCGAAAACTTCCTCATTTGTCGGAATCCAAGAAAAATCCCGAAGTGAGACTCCGGGAGTACTGCTTAGGCGAATAATATGGAAGGGATTTGTTGCTGCTTTCTACAAGATTTTCAGCATTTATTATTTGGAAAGATATGATAATTCGTTCAGTAAATCGCGCTCACCGCTCACAAGCAAAGAATAATAATTTTAAAACCATAAACCTTTTCACAAAACACAACGTACCTTCCGCGAGAATGCTCTGATATCGTAGAAAAAGGCAACAGGAACACCGTCATCCCCCACAAAACAAACAGCGAGAGTAAGCCCAGAGGAGCTGACAGCCATCAGTATCGGCTGCCGTTGCAGCGGAACTAGAAAAGCTCCCACATCCTCCAAGCGCGTTCCACTTTTCCCCTGTCCGGTCACGAGCGGACCGGTACAGTCAATCGCATAAAATCCTAAGACGCAAACCTTTATGGAAACTGATAAACGAAAGAATTAAGGGATGCTCCACTACTCTTACCTTTGTCGCCCGCACAAAACGCAAGGCCAAAACGATTCGCGACAGCCAAACCTCGAATAACTTTAGCAAAAACTGCTTCCCTTTCCGGTGCCCAAGAAAGAAACTCTTGAACTTTCTCAAATCGGAAGTCCTAATCAGAACAAACACGGCACAGGTAAAAAATAAACACACATCGGAGCTTTGTTTCTAGATCTAGAGACAAACCGTCGCACCTTTGTGTCTCCGGGATCCGGTGGTGTCTCCATTGTGCGCAGATGTCAGTCGCACACTTTCTACCGTAGAAAATTTATTTCAACCAAATTAAACCCTTTATTCTGAGAAATTTCGTAACGTCAGTGCTTAGTCTTTAGACTTAATAGTAATTAGTTTACGATTTTTTAAGCTCTTGCTGAAAATTCGGACCGAGAGGGTCGACCTTCCAGTGGAATCGGTAAGGCTGGAATGTGGATACGATACCTGTGAGTTGTGACTTGTGAGTCGTATAAGCAAAACTGTAGCGAAGGCTGTGAAGTAGTAGTAAAAAGTGAATTTTATCTACAGAATACGATAATTATTATAGAAAAACAGAAATTGTGGCATTTTTATGCGTGCAGAGTCGGTTTAGGTTTAGTCTGCAACCGCCTTGATTTATTATAGCGTTCCTGACACCCCCCTCCAGCGTACGGGAATCAATGGAATGCACATTCCTGTCGAACGGTGAGAATGACGTCTTCACACATGGCTCCTCCTTCTCGTGTGCCAGATAACGTTAAAAGTTGCTGCTTGCCTTTGCATGTGCCGCAGTCTGGTCCGTGCTCGTTTTGAATCGTTCAGATAGATCGCATCACACGTTCGCGTAGCTGATTTTTCAAGCGTGCGTAGTTTATTCGCGAGGTCTTGGAAGACGATGATTACGAAGTAAAATCTTTCAAGAGTTGTGAATGTTAATCGCTGTTCAGAAGGCCCATCTTTATGCTGTAATCAACGGTTCTTTGTAGAGCTGTTGACGGTTTTTCCTTATTGAGTCTTTTCCACGATAATTTATGATCGCTACTAGACATTCAGGTACGTGGCTGGGTTTTGCTGTTGCCGTATCTGCTGTACTTGGTACTGCTCCGTTACTTCCATCATCGAAGAACTTTTTTGTATCACAGAAAAACCTTGAATTATAATGAGGGAGTTCTTAGTTCTATCGAGAAAAATGTGTTTTGTTTCGAAACCTTTCAAAGCCGAACTGTGAAACAAAGCCAGCAAGAGCTGGAAGCAGTTCAACTTTCAACACTAAACCAACAGCTTACTATATTTTTTTATTAACTGGTGACAACAGTACCACAGCGGTATTTTACGCAGTGACAGTACTGAACACAAAAAGTACAAAATGTGAATTATTGTCATTTAGTATTCAAACTGGCCTTGCGTAAATATTTTACTGTTAACGTAAGAATCGGTAAGATCCTTATAATTATTTAAAATCATTTGGAAAGTGCCACTTGACGGCGAAAGTTGAAGGCTGTTTTTAGAAAAGTGAAATCAGAGTGGTTCGTCAAAGCCAAAGGTCAAGGTATACATATTGTCGATAGTTCTTCAGTATATTCCTTGTGACTTTTTGTTGCATAAAACTTCGTACATATTTTGATTTGCGATTTCTTGTTAGCTGTTACAGGAAACAGTGTTTACTGTAAGCTGATCTTATAATTTTATTCTACCTGAATAGTGTATTGCCTATACTTTAACCTTTATCAGTATTATAGTTGTTAATTATTTCCGAAATATTATATTGTTTTGTGCGCGTAAATCTTGGAGAAAAATTGATTCGCGCCAGATGTTGCCAGTTTGACGTTTTATTGGAAAATGCTGGTGTTTTCGCTATTTTGTTTTGAGATTATGGTAGACTAGGTAGAAACAGTTACCGGTATATCTTACATTATAGTGCGCCTCAGGGTGACGAAAGGGTAGCGAAAATAATTCCCAGGTTTTGTGTTAGAAACTGATTACAGCGGATTTGCGTCACATGCTGTCTTGAGCACATCCTGACACTAGCGGCACAGGCGGATTGCAGCTGAAACAGCAATTATTTTTGCCACATAGTAGTAGCAGTCGTTTTTGCGACCCTGATTTCCGTCGGCTTTCACCATGTCGATG
>JAQGAU010002005.1:0-16977 GCA_034698045.1 Paramacrobiotus richtersi | reverse complement strand
GTTTATTTCATTTCCGTTTCAAGGGGTTTACCTTGGTTATTATGAGCCAGATAAACCAAAACAGTATACTTGATTGCGTCAGATTAATAGCACCCGAAGAATGCGAAGAGTACCAAATTTAGGTGCGCAGTGATTGAAATCTCGATTAATCTGATGGTTGACCTTTAATTCTGGATCACAACAGCGAGGTTGTTTGCCTCGTGTTGAAGTCTTGTTTTGAAACCGGGAATGCGGTTTATGACAGTGATCTTTAGCTGTGACGGATTATCCCATGATTTTTATTAAACTCTGAGAAATGATTACCAGATTTTAGTAATTAAAGAAGCCACGCAAGCAGTATCTTATGACATGACATATGACATAGCAGCTTGACCTTTTACGGTTCTCAGCAGTCAGCCGCGCTGCACGCAGTTGCGGAGGAAATGGGGCCTGGTTAGAATTTTCGGAATTATGTACCATAGGTCAGAGCTGAACCGTTGCACAAGCACGCGATATTCGCAGATAAAAATGATACCAGTGTATAAATCATTAAGTGTGCAAATTAATTGCAGTACACATGTGGAAACATGTGGATCCCATTAAGCGCTCGAATGCTGCACAGATATTTTGCATAATAATAATATAAGTATGACATATAGTCGACATGGCTAGCTAGAAATTAAATAAAGAACAATTAGATTGTTTTCTACATAAATACATTTGTACATACGGAGTGAATATACGTATACGGAGTATAAACAATGCAGTTATTTTGGTTGTTTTGTACTTGCTAGCGGCAATATACGGACTGTACATGTACAGATACATATACGGTACATGCTGGGCAGCGTGGTACAGGTTTTCGGAGTTTTCTCGCAGAAGTGTACTATGCACTTGATCGTTAATCGCACAAACTGATGCCGGGGGACGTGATCCCTCACCGTCGGGATTCTTACGAGAATGAAACTATCAGTGTAACAGGAAAATATCCCAAACAAATAATTTAGAGGAACTTTCATGGACGGTCCAGCTGAAGTAAGATCCTACGCAGTTACTTTGATCACAGACGTCGACAGCCGTCTTCTTGACGCCGATCTATAACAAACATTCGCACCGGTGGCACCTCGTGACCTCGTCTGCGGGATTTCAACGCTTTTGGATTAGAAATGGTAGTGTAGACAGTAGCTGCGTGTACCTCCTCGCTACGGGATGACCCAGAATGAATGTTTTGCAAAAGACACCGGCCACAGTAACACGATCGTTAAGGTACAAGTAACTTGGTAATTGAAAGAGTTGTGCACCGATCACCGATGCGAACTAACGTACTTCAGATTACCATGGGTATCCACCGCAGTGGAGTTGCGGCCATGGACCTCATGGTCATAAAGACCTTCTGTGGCAAGATGTCGTGAGCGATTTGAGGTAAAATGAAAAAATGCTGCAGCGTGTGTGTGCATAGAATAAGGTTGCGATTGTATTACGAAGGCTCCGTAACAAAACTTCGCTTCCCAATCTTTCTCCTGTCATGGAAGCCACACGCTATGCGCACTGTATTATGCTTATTTAGCTAGCCTAGTAATATATAAGTCTCCTCATCAATAACATATTGTGTTTGATGAATTACAGCTAAGCGCTGTGTGTATAAATGTCCGTTATTTTGTTTTATATTCACTTATCTGTTTGCAGTTAGCCGGAAATAAGGAAGATCGCATAATAAAGTACTATATATATGTAGAGCGGTCGGCATGCAGTATGCATGCATGTGAGGTTACCGGAGTGACTGTTTTGTGGGTGTGACGATGAATGAATCAGCCATTTCAAACCGATATACAACATTGCGTACTTCCATAATTTCTGATGGTCAGATGTTTTTCCGAACTGCGACGCGACACAGACATATTAAAATTCCATTTGTCTGATAAGAAATGCCTATACGTTTGGTACGGTATGCATGTTATAGACGAACAGGCGATCGGCATGTTCGCTAACGTTTTAAAACACATATGTGCTATGCCACTACACTTTACCGTTATCGTGGTCAGATGCAATATTAACATGATTCATGCTACATCAATCCATTGGTTATCATTTTTGTCCCAGCTTTTCAACCACATTTTCCAGAGTTTGGTATTCACAGCGAGATAGCCAGTTCCATGTTCCGCAGTAAATCATTCACAAATAACTGAGTTGATTATAACCGCGTTCAGTTCCATTTACCACACCCGTTGTTTACGCAGAATCTTCGGTCGAATTTTGTATAGTTTTATACGCAATCCAACTGTGTTTTCAAATCCACAATTAACTTTTCACCTTTTCCATTAAACAGTTAGCATTTTCAAACGGTGTAATTGAGTTAAGATGAAGGACTTTGATCCGGATAACTATTGTACGTACCGCAGTGCCCGACGGGTTAATTGCCCCGGGCGTTTGTGCCCGCACTGTTACGGATTGGAAGACCGGCTCAAAGGTGACGATTAGGAAAAGTGAATCAGCCCATCTTATGTCCAGAAACTATATTATTTCGTCAGCCATATGTGCTTATATCGTTTGTCAATCATTTGTTGCCATCGTTTTAGCGGCACGGGAACTAATTCCTGAGAGATATGTCCACAGCGGATACAAGGCCCCGGACAATATCCCAACCCATCCGATATCACCGCAACTAGAGGTAGGAATACTCTACATTCGTCTAGTGATCTTCCGCTGCACTGTCGTTGCGAAACTTTCATAGCTTGTTTACGTCGAAGATGCGCGTTGCTTTGTTAAGAAAGCATTTCAGGTAAATGTTCGTTTTTTACTAATCTAAGGTACACTTTCCCAATAAGGTAAAAATGTTTTGTGAATGTATTCAGCTGACCTTTAGCATGTTTTATCGGCACAAGCCCGGTAGTATAAAATAATCCATATGCAATAAAATTTTCGAAATTAGTCAAGATGTATGTTTTGAGTATTTTATAACTATGGGATACAATTTAAAGCCGCATAAGGCTACTAACATGTTTGTAATCTACCTGTAATTAAGAAAATGATGACTTTATTGTGTGAAGAGTTAACTGTCATTTTATTGATTTTATGAAAAAATTTTTAATAATCAATAGTGAAACTGTTTGAATGATAAAAGATACCTAATTACGGAAAAATTTCGCATCGATGACCTTTGTCATTAAAACTGAGGACGTGGGCACTCTGAAGTCGACCAGAATAAATTTAAAGTTTTAGCAATTATAATTAAATTTTTTGTGTTTCTGCCCAACAAATCTGCAAAAAAGCCTGCAAGAAGAGCTGAGATTTAATTTTGTGAATTTAATTGATGTAAGTAGCGCAAAAGATGTAAATCGTGTGAAAAGATTTTTCGCCTTAAATTCTGAAGATTTGTCTGTATCTGTATATGAATTAGCTTTTCTGAAGTTTTAGATGGTAGCCAGGATTTAACTGACCGGAAGTTTTGCACCATAAGAAAGTACTATGTATTTTGCCGAAAATGTGAACATATAGGAAACCTTAATGAATGCAGCGCATGTGCATTATTGTGCCTTATCTGTCGGTACACACAATTTGTTATCAAAACATAAGCAGCGTCATTCCGAATGTATTTACGGAGCAAGCGATTCTTATGCACAGAAGCGCGCGTGTTGTAGTTCGGTTTGTACTATGCGTTGCCGGTCAGTGTGTCAAGCTTGCACTTCCGGTGCCACCGTTCGTGAACGCAATCATTTCCAGATAACAGAAGGTTAGTTCGTCGACTAAGTATTACTTACAAAAAAACCAAAGCATCTCAATCTGTAGGTGCTACCTGTAAAGAAGCACGTCGTAGAATGATGCTTTAATTTAAAAATGAACAGAATCTGTTATCGGCCATTAAAACAGTCTTCAGTCGACCCAGTTAAGTCTGTACAGATATATTCCCTTCCTATGCTTTAGGTCAGTGAATTTTTATTTCAAATTACCAAACCTTTGTTTGTAAGATATTTTGAAACTGGTTATGAAAAAGTCGTCTATGTAAGCGGTTTATGGTTAAATACTGTCGTAGATATTGGTCAGTAACAGAGCGCAGCAGTGCATGTCGGCGCACGAATTCTCAGTCGGTGATTTTAGTCGGTTGAAAAACAGCTACAGAAGCGCTTATCGCTTGTTTTCCGCTCAACATCTGCAACCGTAATACCAATATACCATTCGCATCACCCGGTCGCTTACCTGATGATAGTGCTGTATAGCCGACTGTTATCCTTGCTGTTGATTCTTTTTCACGCTTCCCAGCAGCATTCGTGCTTTATACTGGACAGTGCGAAACAACGTATAATTTACCATGTAAAACAATATAGTAGGGAGAATATTAATGTGAAACATTTAATGAATACAACCGAATCCTCGAAACGTCTGTTCTCGTACCCTAAACTGACTTGTTTCCTGAGTTTCTAACCTTGCCTGCATGGGCCCATGCGCCCATGATTAGAACGTGGTCATTGCTAGCCTGCTGCGATCGCGCAGATTGTAAGCTTCGTATTAAGGGAAGACCGGATGAATAAAAATTTATACAGAGTTATATGCTCATTAAACTTAGATACTGCAGTCTTGTTTTGTGCAGCTTATTGTAAACCTTTGTTGGATGTTTGCCGGCAGCGCATAATGGTTGACGTACGTGTTGTAGGGCGAAGAATTGGAACGCGCCCGACGAGAACTGGATCACCAATTGTTGTTCACTCATACCCTGGTATGTTTTGATACAATTAAGATTCTTGACAAATTTTTTGTAAATCATCATGATTACGGTAGGCATACGACTACCGGACGGCGCCATGGAAATGGTTTAAGACGAAAACGCAAGATGCCTGGGCGTACATGTACTGGCAACTGGCAAACCCATTCATATGTCTGCCAGTCTATTTTTTTGGCGCGCTCCTGTTGATTGTAAGAAATTTCTTGTTGTCCTGACGAACGCCCAACATTTCGTTCTTTTCTCTGTCGGGGTTTCATTTTTCATTCGTTCTTTGTTTTAGATTGCTGTTGTACTGCTTGCAATTGCAACTGGAGATCGGTCGGCACCGGCCAGCTACGGGTCACTTCCACTTCCGTCAAGTAAGGCTAAAAAAGTAATATTATATCCACGACTTTCTTCACGTTAAGATTTTGAGTACATTACAGAATTACTTAACAAAACAAAAAACATTATTGTGCACTGTTCTGTGTTGTTAGTGTAGTAATACGTTGAGTAAAGCGTGTTATAATTGAGCAACAGGCATTAAAGCGTGTTAACATCTTGAATATGTAGTACGTACGTACGTACTCAAACGCCACGCATGTCGATGTTTCATGCTGTAAAGAATAAACATTGGACAAATATCGAAAATATAACCAACATAACAAATAAGAGAATCTGTTTATTTTTACGTTTTCTTATATTTTTCATTTTCTTTATATAGATTTTTATTTTTGATTTGTCTTTCATTTTTCATTTTTTATTAGTTTATTAACGTAGGATATAAGAGTATTTATTTATGATTTTGTTGGACAGCAAGTCGAAACTAAAATTGTGTTATAATTAATTCTTTGATTTACATACAGTTTGGGCTAATTCTGGATTAATTACACAATCTCGTCATATAATTTTAATGAAAAATTTTCTACATGATTTTATTCAAATTTCTAAATATAGATCGTGCGTTACATGCATACACGCTAGCCGATAAGCAGGAAAAAGTTTGACCGGCAGCTTTATTAGCCCCAGCGAAAGCAAGATGCTTCGAATATACTGCTATCGACCCACTCGGGTAACGGCTTACTGTTTGATATTTATCTACTTTAATTGATGTAAGTTGACAGGAGAGACGACAATTTAATGCTTTCTTCGTGATTTCGGCGACAGTAAAAATTATGCCACTTTAATGGTTACATAGTCTTCCTTCAGTCATTTATGAATCAATGACTACTGTAATATCGGTTTCCATATTCACCAACACTGACAATGCGTTCCGATAAAACGGCGTAGCGTCTTTTTTTGTTGTGCCCTTTCTGCGACTAAGCAGCCGGACATGATGTCCTAACGTTTCTGCTAAGAAAATATTTGGCGGCTGTTAAGTTTAATAATGTTTCATCCTGCGGTTAAGTGACATCTATATACCTGATCAGATGAATTCTTCTTTTACTGTAGCGTTGAAACCGTTCAATCGATCCCTGGCGACGGATGTCTAATGTACATAATTATATCCGTCGATATAACCTTGACCGCCCCAGACTGGAAACATGTTTCCATAATTTGAGACGGTCAACGTTAGTTCTTGCTCGCATCAGAGATTTCTCTGTAGTGGTCCTAATGCTAATCACACACCTATGCAGGTAACGCAACGAATACTTCTCGTCCACCGGATACCACGGGTTTCTTCCCAGGTTTTCCTAAATTCAACTGTACCTTCATGAACTCTACGGAATGCGATAAAATGGCACTTCTTATGTAAGTAACTTGCACATACGTTCGTCATTAAGGTCACGATACAGGGAAAACGCAGCTTTTCTTAAACGTTCGTGCGGCGCCAGACGTGCTGTGTATATAATTATATGCAGCTGCAGCTATCTTTTTTTATCAATTGGTTACCAGTTTTTTGATAACATGCATAATATGATACAGATCGACTTGCATACCCTTTCGTACATTTACGTAAGTTTCTGCTCTCATTCACTTAGTATACTTCTCATTACTGCAGGATTCCAGACTGCCTGGGTTCGTCTGTGGTCAATCTAGCCGTTGACTTCGGAAACATCAAAAGCCTCCCAACTGAGCTGCAGTTCGTGCGTGTGGACCGCGCGATGATACTTCAGATTCATGATGATTGTTTAACTGTGTTTGATGAATCCGTCGATGGCCATACGGATACTATAGACCTCGCAGAATCTTTCCTGCCTGTCAGGAAGTCCGTCATTCAGCTAACATTCCTTCGCTGCCATCACCGTTGCGCGGGAAGGCTTCCGTCTCTTGGCTTTATAAATCTGCTATTTCTGAGCATCGAAGGCTGTGACTACAGCGACGATCTGCCATTGGTGATCCACCGCCAGGACTTCGCCCAAAATAACCGCCTCAGAGCCTTTGTCATCACTTCGTGCGCCTTTGTTGATCTGGAAGCAGATGCGTTCGCTGATCTTGTTGACATTCAGTCACTAATCCTTGCGGACAACATTCACAAAGATTTAGGAGGATTACGGCTACGATCTGACCAGTGGCGGCGGTACCAATGCGATCCACAGTACTCCTGGTGGCAAACTACGATAGGAAAGAATCCTGACCTGACAGCTCATAAAGAGAAAGGCTCTATCTACAGCGTTTGCCACGCCGAGAACCGGGACATACAAAACCAAGACATCGGAAGTCCAGTGAATTGCTGAAAAAACAAAGTATTTGTTTTCGATCCTGCTGCCTTCTCCACAGCTGAATGAAAGTATTGCGATCCACTTTCAGTTTGTAGACAACTTTCCCCAGCGGCCAGCTGTACCCGTATCTGTCAATACTGTTGTGTATTGTGAGTTTATGTACGAGTACTTGTATGACTGCGTATGATAGTAATATCATTAGTTTCACCTTCAGTTTATTTCAAGTTTGTGAAATGTGAATCTTTGATGAGTGGTCATCTGACACAAAGCTTGTGAGCGTCATTCGCACACGGTACCACTGTAATGAACTGTATAATCTGCTGTTCGTGACTTGTCGGATATTGGCAGAGTTACTATGTAATTTAATCAACAGGAAAAAAAAGTAATTTTCACTGATATCTTCTGCCAACTGAGAATATTAATGGAAAGAAATTACTCCATGAAAAGAGGTCACGGCGCGAATTAACGAACTTCGTATCCTTCTCTAATCAGTGATGTAATGACATAAACACAATCATACGACAGAACAGAAAGTCCAATAACCACACGAATTGACCGATTACTGAACCCCCTTTGGGACAACAACCACTCAGGTACCCCAACTATGGATATCCTTCTTTAATATGCACTCGTCGCAGACAGAAAACTCATAAATGAAGACCTATGCCGTGCATGCATCCAGACTTACGGCATGCGCATACGGCATGTGCCAAGAAAACTTCTTCTGGAGTCCGAAGTAGTCGGGGAAATAACGGTAAAGGGCAGTCGTTTCAATACCTTATACTGATCTACTCTTACGTGGCAGATGGCACAAATACGGATAATCACAAAAGCACAGAAATTACAGCTGGTCTGAATGTTTTTACATATACGTTAACCGTCGTAGCATGACAATATGACATGACTGACAGGAAAATCAAAATAACAATTAACAACCTATGATTTATCTCGATAATCAAGAAGATTCCATCTCTCCATCCGCCTAAAGAACACAGAGCGTGTGTCCATTTTACAGTCCGGTATTGACTAAGTTTCAGCGTTTAAGCCTAGTGACATGTAGCTCATATCAAGTTCGCCAAGAACCGCATGCGCGAGATCATCTGAACCGCAAAAACGGGCCAAATTGTTTTTGGTAGCCAGTTCAAAGACCTTCATATGGATGCAAAAAAAATTTGTTGCCCCTCAAGTGCGGGGCCGCAGCATCAAGTTCTTGTGCAATTCCAAGAGGAAGTTATGCACATACGTATAGCGATAACTTGACCATCAAAATCTCTGCTCAGGTGCATTCTGGCACGCGGTATAAAACTGAAACCCATCAATGCTGGCGAGCCATGCAGGCTGCTCGTCTCATATTGGCAGCAGCGTTTTGAAAGCCGAGGGTTAATGTGTCGAACTAACCTCTTTCATGCAGCAGATTTTTTCTGGTTTCGCAATTGGATTTTCACAGTTTTTTTACTTTAAGGCTTATGATGCTCGATTTTATAAGATTGGTTGCTCTAGCGGCCGTCCCAGAGGACTGAAAAGGCAGCCATTCTTGTACAAGGCCTGCCCATAAGGCCCCGCCCTCTGACGGCTTCCAGGGGGCGAAGCCAGAGCGCATAAAATGTTTTTCGATAATCGAACAGGTCTCTCTTACAATTGGCTGATCTGGCAACATTTATAGAATTCTTCGTACTGACAGTTTTCTTGGAGAGATCTTTCTTCGACTGAAGAGGGCCCGAAAAAGATTCTTGTCTCAGGAAACTGCCTGCGCCCGTGTATTTTTATTAGAGAGCGCATGTTCTTAGCACTGCCACCTGTAGTGGTAAGAACTGAACGACAAGTCACGATGGAATGCTGTTTAACTGTGCTCCTGTCAGCATGCATGATCTGTTGTTTCGCAAAAACAGAGCGAAAACTATTCTGATTTATTTGTGCATATGTTCATAGTATTTTGTAAATACCGTCAAATAAGAAATACTAAGGATGTTCACATCCACGGAAACGCGTGCATTAATAAGTATTCTACTTTGTTCGATGTGTCGGACAGACAGATCAGTTGATACCGTTCGTGATCGAGTGCCATCTGGAAAGTTCCCGTGTATTGCGGATATGAGTCTTGTTCCTAACTGGGATGATGCCAGAAGGATTCCTTGCATGGCTGCAAACCTTGCGAAAGGTAGCAAACGTCTAGATCAGCGTAAACAACAGAAGCAGTACACTATGCAGGGGTGGAGGGTTCCCAGTAAGGCGCGACAAACGTAGGTGACAGGGAACAATAATCAATTTTGCGTTTTATTGAAAGTTTGAAACCACCGAAACTCCAATCCGAAACACATGATGATTTGAAACACGTATGGGGACGGAAAAATGCTATAACTGATTGTCAAGTTGCACTTATCAAACAAGTCGAAATAGTGAAGTGTCTGTTTAAAGCTGATGACACTGAAACTTGCTGCTGATGCATTGACTTGCTGCTTGACTTTTTCTGATTAAATTATGCAGGGCAGAAGCTTCTTTCTGCCTTAATGCCTTAAGACATTTGCGGACAGAAAACCTTACTTCTGTGGAGTTGTCAGTTTGAACTTTTTTAGCCTTGGTAACGGATGACACTGATTCTTTTACCCTCTACGTAAGGCTCCATAACTCCCGCCACCAAGGTGATGATGGCCACCGTTTAAAAGGTTTTTGTAGAAAAAGTACCATGCCCTTAATATCTGGTACCGAAGTGCGAGGTGATTAAGAGCAAAATGTCTGCAGAAATTGACCAAAATGAAATTAACGTCCTGTCTTTAGGACAAATATCAAAAATGTCTCTTTTTGCAGCACGTGAGCATTGAGCATTGTTGACAAGCACAAATATCAAAATTATGTACTATGGTTGAATGCGCATCATTTTTTCTATCGAAACATAGAAAGTTAGTGAGTGGTGGCGCTGGTGGGGATCGCGTACTCTAAGCAAAACGTAGTGTGCTTCCGAGCAATCGGAAACTCATTCAACCCAGGATGATGGTACTTGTAGGCGACCAATCTACAGCACTAAAAGATTGAGCACATTGATGATGTGTACGGTTTGCCTGCAGACACTTCTAATAACAATTGTTGCTCATTTTTGTCTGTCCTTATATTTTGGCTAGCCCTTCTTTAATACGAAGCGAAAGGAACTCACAGGCAATTGCTCAAGGATCTCACAGGTTTCATCACAACACAGAGCAAATTTTTATTCGCTGTTCCTTCGTTTTCGTTCGGCGAAGGTGCATTGATTGTGAAATAAAGTCAGGATGCATGTGGCAAAATGGGTCTGCAAGCGCAGATTGCCGGCATCACAACTGCGCGCACTTATTCTATCGTTAAACTGTAGTTGAGTATTCGCTTTTTCACGTTCCTGAGCTCCACGCACGAAAACCGCAAAAAAGCCGAAACTGTGAGACAGATTTTTAACTGGGCTGGCCAGCCAAGAATCACATCATATGAGAGCGAGAGCAAATTTCAGACCGGAAAACAGGGTGGCATAGTAAACCTGCAAATCTTTCATTGTGAGAAGTCCAGCTCAACTCTTTTTTCATGAGTAGTGGTCCCCTGAACCATAATAAAAAACTTCTGTTACTCTTTTGGTATCTTGCATCGACTCATAAATCAATCAGCTGCTAAAATACGGTCTGCCGAAAATTGCATGCTCAACATGGACTCCAAGGAGTAAATTTACTTCCGCTCTATCTGCGACCACCCCTGCAGATAGCGTCTAGCGGAGGCGAAACTTCAATTCGTATCGGTTGCACTGGCAACGATACGGACACTAGTTAATCAGGCAAAGCGAAGGCGCTCGCTAGTAATTAAGAGCACAATGACATTGTTTCTTTATACAATAAAAAAATTGTAGAGTAAACAATGCAATTGTTGTTTTCATTAATAGCGAACGGCTTCGGACAAAATCCACTAAAGTGTCCTACCTCACTAGTAGCCCTGCGATTACTGGTCACTATACGTACGTAGACTACGGAGGAGACCTAAATGCCAGTACCAAGAAACGTCACCGATATAGAAGTTTAATATCTGCGTTGCAGTACTGTTGGCCAATTCTATTTGCTAGTTCGACCGATGGAGAACGACCGGTTACTGAGAGTTAGGGAGAACGACACGGCATCCTTTTCATGTGGCCCTTTCCAACAAGAGAGTGTGTATTATCGGACCATCCTCACGAAGGGAATAAATGAATTCCGTAGCTCGATAGAACATTCACAACTCGACTTTGGAAAGCACTTTGTGCCTCCCCAGCTGTTCCATTGGGTGAGAAACGGTGTATCGCTTTCCCGCAACCGTAACTGCTCTGACCCGTCCAGCTTTTCATGCCGTGCGTCGATTAGCGGAGAACTGTTAGAAATTCGTGACGTGGAGGGATCGGATACCGGTTTCTTTGTTTGCATCGTCGTGGAGGAGTGTGTTTTGATGAGATTGGCTGGTCGTTGTCAGTTAAAGCACGGCCAAGCTTTCCGGTTAGTCGTGGGAGGCGTAGGTAAGTCTGGTAAGATATTTTTAAACGGCGGCATATTTGTGGGCGCAACACCCGCCGTCATCTACTGTACTTTGCTACCTTGAATGTGTGATTCTGCAGCGGATTCGGGTTGTTCTTTGTAGAGTCGGCGATCGATTCCAAATGGTCAACCAGCTCAGTCTCCGTTACATCGTCAGCAGTACCATTCATTAATGACCTGGAAAGCTTGCCCGTAGGAACCGTGTTCAGATCACCTAGTTCAACGATCACTACTGAGTTTGTCGGAAATGGTAATTCACGTTGGATACCACCAAGCTTGTTCAAAAACTTACTATCTACTAGACTTTAACACCGTTTTTTTAAACGGTTGCGTTGGACGCGTTGGACAGCAAACTACTACTATTGTTTATGCTTGTGGTTAGGGTACCAGTGCGATATGAAGTCTTAGCTTCGAATACTGCAGTTATCCACTAACATGCTTGTAGGTTGATTAAGTGCTGTTGTTGTCAATAATAACTGTGTAATATTAATCTTGGCAGACATGTTCGTGAGTGAATCGAGCCGCTAATAACTGTCGCGAACGCATGATGTTTGAATAATTTGTAGGCCTTGAATGAATTACAGAACATAAATCTGTACATAAATCCGTAGGATACTTACAGTGCGTTTATTTGGTTACAGCGTCGTTGCTGAATTTGACTTCCGCCGACCAAAATCTAACTACAAAAACCTCTCCAGAGGATTCCTATAGCAGCAGTTCACCTATTGACCTTTTGCCCGTTAGCGAAACACCAGTTCCACAACCTTGTACCACTCGCTGCGGTGCAAAGCTCTTACAGCCTTCCGCTGCGGTGGGTGAGACGATTACTCCGATTCCGCTCACGATAAAGAACCGTACAACCTTTGTTACGTCGGGGAAAATCGAAGACGTCGAATACAAGAATACTGGAGTATTTTTACAGGATAACCGCGGCTACCGCGTGAGTAATAATATTTCTGACATCTCGCTTACGGGCACAGGTCTAGCGGGTAGCTCTGGGCGTGCTACTTTGACGGAGTTCTTTACAACCACATTTTTTGCATGTTTGTGCTGCATTATCACTGGCTATCCTGGTGTACGCGTTTTCTAAAGACGCTAAGTGTTGACGATATTTTTGAACAATTCGTTTGTGTTATTCTACGTTTAATGGTTCCTAACTAAATATGTAAGTTCGTGTTAAAGTACTGTACGTGTAAAGATGTATTCCAGCTCGCATACGATAACGTTACAAACGCTTACTGGTAAAATATAAGAAGCAGCGTAGAGCTGCGTCTCTGCAACTTAAATTCTACAATGCAGTGGTCAGTTTTAGAAGCTTGTATGTACAGCCATTAATATTTGTGGGTGCCACTGACTGGCAGAAGCAAAAGAAAGCGATTTTACCATTGGCGAGCGAGTTACAACGCCTTCATGTGATAATAAACCGTTATCATAATTATTTTGGAACGGCCGGACAGTTCTTAAACCTCGTAATTTGCACCTGTTATGCAAACGCTGCAACACCGATCATCTGGCAGATCCCAGCCGTAAAAGGGCACAGTTCACAGCATTTCATGTTTTACGAATGAATAGTCACCGTTTTAGTTTCCGTCGAGTATATCGGTACTAAACCGTGTTCTTTGTTTTGCCGTCTGTTATGTAAGTATCTAAACCATCAACTTCTGAGTAACCGCCGCGCAGTTATCTGTACGTACGTTTCATTATAACTTTCATACAGAATAACGCAGCATTCCCACTATAATACCAAACCAAAAACTCTAACTAACAGGACTGCACGATGTAAATACATGGATGGTGGATTCCATTGCATGCTCGACATTACTGCACTTTTCACGATGAAATATTGCGTGTAGTATATTATTATGCAAGATATGTTGCAGATTTCTGTACGTCGAAGCATTTTTATCGAAGACATTTAGATTCGCGCTGGAAGTTTCGTTAGCGATGTCATAATATGCTTCATTATAATGAATGTAAAGTGATCCTACCAATGGCAACGCGATTCCATTTACGAGCATTTGCATAAGGTCCGCAAATATCACCATAAGCGGTCCTGTGCAATGAGCGCTTCCGTTCACGTGACACACAACACACATTGACCCTGTTGTCTCTACTGGCCAGTTGAAAAACGTAATACAGGTAGGCCGTGGCACTGTACGCAAGATGGTAACGTCGCACTGTACACTGCATACGTAACCGCTAAATTACGGAAAGCGACCAGTGAAATTTCATAATTTATAATTTAGCAATAAATAGCGTAATACGACCGCATCGTACTCTTCCATATCGGTGCGGACGCGAGTGTTGCCATTCCTTGTTATGGCTGACATACCACAGCACACGTATCGAGCCTACCGGCCTGTCCAGAAATCGGTTTATGGGCGCACCGTCCAGTTATTGAGCAACAGCGGCGAAACGTTTAAAGAAAAGACGCCGTTTATAAAGTTTGCCAATCAATTGCCCAAGCCTTGTAAACGACGTCTTTTCTTTGAAAACAGTGCGGTTAGAATTTACTCGCAAAACAGTCAGTGGAACAAGATGTTCTCCGGGTTGCATTCCACCGACATACAGTAAGTCACATAACTGGTCCTTTCGTTTGTACAATCCTTCTGAATCTTTATCAATGTTGTTTGCGAGCGCTTGTGAGTCATTAGCGCTCGCAAATAACATTCACAGAGATTCGGGCACCAGTGGTGTCCGACTATCGCGGAGCTCAGCGGTCGCAAACGATTCTAGATCACCAAATAATGCACGGCACATGACGAAAGTAACCGTTTTCGAGCAGTAGTAATGAGTGTGCAGTGATTCCAACGTCTCAAGGATGGTTATTGTGACAAAGTCCCGGAGCTGGATCACCAAAGCTGATCGCTATAAACTATAATCGCATGCATATATGGATAAAAATAGCAAAGTTTCAAAACCTAGCGTGAGAATTCTGCTCGCGGGCAGGATTCCAACACTCGGTTATGGAACTCGGCCGAGCATCGCTAATGGCAAGGAAGAAACGTTGGTTCGATGACGGACAACATAACTGGTTTGAGGTTCTAACTTCTAACCAATCAGATTGTCCGTCGACCTAGCATTACTTCAAACTTCGAAAGTTTCTCTGAAATCAGTACCATCCTTGTAAGCATCGGCGGATACAATTATACATCGTACACCGGTAAAATATCGTGATAAATCTGGAGAATATTCTCAAGATATACAACGATATTTAACGGTGATCAATGACGGCAGGGTTCATGATTATGCAAGACTCATCAGTTTATCAGACATACAAAACATCAGTAAAGTTAATTCGCGGTGTGCAGAGTTTTGATGAAGGATACGGTACTGATTTATTGAAAATGCTCTGCAGTCGAGTTAGGTCGTCTGTAGCCAACATTCATGTAATACGGTATGCATGCAGAAATCTTTTGCGCAGTACTGGTGTCTGGTAGTGGGTTGTTGTTCGTAAACGCACGAAAATATGTAAACTTCTGAAACGAATTTGAGTGAGTGGTCAGAGATCGCTATCGATGGAACAGCTACATGAATAATCCGCTTGCAAAAGCTTTGTGGTGGCGCCTGCTCGTTAAAGGATTCTTGTGATTGACATCAAAATCATCCTGCTTATGCGTTACAATTTCCATTTGTTTGAGCGCGAGTATTACCGGACCGTTCTTATTACAGATATGAATCATATGATAGCAGTCATATGGTAGCGCTGTACCGCTATGGCACTGTTATTGAAACTAAAAAACTGTTTACTCGATATTAACATGTACCATTAAGTTGAATACAACATCGTTCACTATTAATACAATTACAGACATTAAAGAGCGCATCGTTAGACAAAATAGCAACGTCGCAAAGTCGATGGACAATAAAGGGCTGAAAAACACGCAGAATGTCTTTGACTTTATTTACGACTTATGTGATATATAAAAGCAATTACATACAAGATGGATTCAGCCGGTGAGTGGTTGTCTCTGAAGCTCACAGTCAGTCGCCTCATAGATTACATCACTGTGTTTTTTAGTAGATTAATACTGTGACATAGACATAGTAACATAGATTACACTGTTTAATTATAAGATAGGTACATTCGAATCAACAGGATTACTCAAATGTATTTGTAATTTGTAGTGTATTCTGCTATTCTCGAGATTGCGGTAATGAAGTGACCGCACTAATGTACTTAGCAATTACTAATCACGAAACATATTATTTTCCAATGCATATTACTTTTCTCCATTAGTTTTACAGTCTGGGCTGTGGCGAGTGTACGTGTGGGTAGCATCACCAGTCTAGTGTCTGAGCCTATGATTCTTACTCGCATGCACACTCATTACTGACCAAACTGTAAAGAAGAAAAGACAAATTGAACGGGAACCTGTTACGAATTGTCATTTCGAATCGTCCATTGGCAGCTAAACGATCGATTACGCGAGCAACGATTAAACCACCACCCACATCCAAACGAGCACGGAAGGAACCCACACCATCTCCGAGCCTTCCTTCCGGCACTACGGAAATCTTCAGCCTAGTATCCGCAGATACTGGCGCGACGTCTTTCGAAGAAGCAGAGCCAGCGCCACGTCCAACCACTCGACGCCAAGCAAATAAACGAAAGTAATACATAATGTTGATTTTTGGCAGTTTCTTTGTGTCAAATGAATGTGCATTTGCTTAATAAAACTATGAAAATAAACTGCTAAAAATGAATTACAGTGTTCATAATACTACCCAAAAGATTATCCAGCCAATCCCAAACAATTACAACAGATCGTCCGTACAAACAAATAGAAAACACCAACTTAATACCGTAATACCACACTTATTGTACATATTACATAACATGATAGCACTTATACCAACCGTCCAGCAACTTAAACTCTAAAACCGGTACGCCAAGGCTCGCGTCGCGATGCGTCGCTGTGGCTCGTATTTATAATGGCACGTACGATATACTGTGCACATCCAGACGCATCGCGTTAACTGAAGTGTACACGTCGCGCAACGCACAGTGCAAGTGGAGAAAAACGGGCCATTCGAATCATTTCATAGCTATCACTTACCTTGGAGCGACATCAAAGAAAGCGGGCGCAGCGGCGATACAGGCTGAACAGGCGAAAATTACGAAATA
>JAQGAU010002004.1:0-16982 GCA_034698045.1 Paramacrobiotus richtersi | reverse complement strand
TACATTTTGATCTCATCGGTGGTGCCGGTGTCGGGGGTCAGGGGGATGTCGGAGCGCTTGAGGAGCTCGTAGGTGCAGTCGATCATCTTGATGTCGAAGGCGTTGCGCGGAGTGATTTTCTGCAAAGAGATGAATATCATTTGCAATACTGGGACAAATAAACACGGCGGTGAGCACAAATTCCATGTATTCGTATGCCACAATGGGGCTGACGGTTACAGGAAGGCGACGAGTCACGCTTAGACTAATTATTATTATAAGCATTTCCAAATAAAATAGCTACTCCAAGGGACCAAGGGATTAAATTTCGATATGTAATGGTTCCGAAGCATCATTTGCATAGAAGAATACTAAAAAATATTTGATAAAAGTCTAAACATAAGGCATTGCAAACTTACACGCTTGAGAGACATTTCAACAACATCTTTGGAATAATGCTCCAGCGCGTCCGTATCCAGATCTTCTAATCTGGCCTGACGTCGCCTGCAAGATTAAAACCATGTCAAGACGCTGGAAAAAATTCTATGAGTTCCACGATATATTTTTCTGCAAGACAACTAAACGGAGTTGATTTTGCTGCAAATTTACCCGCCATTTTTCGTAACCGTTGATATCACCGTTGAGCTGACATCCAGATTGGTTCCCAGAGATAAAACGGGATTAACCTGCTGGCTAGGTGTCCTGGATGTCGAAGGCTCACGGGAGTAACGGGACCTTCGGGGACTCGCAGTCGTTCCTCTTCGGGGGAGAGCGGGTCTCGACATTTTCTCATTAACGCTTTTCCATTCAACGCATAAGTGACAAGTAACGACTGTAACGATCAATCATCAAACCGTCAAAACGCTGCCGACGAATTAACCTTATGAATAATGAAGCACGATAAAATGAGAAAATAACATGCCAATTGGATAATCCAAAGAATTCAGTCTGACAAACAAAAGTACGAATTGTCAGATCTCTGATGATGAGTCTGATCACTGATGTTTCAAGGATGTGAGCCGCTGAGCGTGAACTTTTAATCTGGCCCGGGACATCTCTGTTGTGACTTATGAAGTTTCGCTTCTGCACGCGTCTCGCACAAAAACCGCAAAAAACCGAAACCGTGGCAAAACTGACAGAGTTTTAGGTGGGCTCGCCAACCGAGAAACGCATCCTATGAGTGCGAGAGCTAATTTCGGAACGGAAAACGAGTTGGCAACGTAACTGATTAAATCTTTCAACGTGTGCAGTTTTGACCAAACTTTATTCATGAGCCGTAGCCCCCCGAACCATAATAAGTAAATTTTTTTATTCTTTTGGTATGCTTCGTGTGCTGATACAACAATCACCTGCCATGATACAGATAGCCGAACATCACATGTTCAACATAGTCTTCAAGGAGCAAATTTACTTCCGCTCCATCAGACACCCCCCTGCAGATGGCGCCTAGCTGAGGCGAAACTTCAATACTAGTAAAATACCTTTCAACGCTGATTGTATGTAGCATTGTAGCATGTACAGGCGTCACGAGGATGCCGAAAAGGGGTGCACGTAAATTTCCGTAGCATGGTTACTGTATAACGCACGAGCGGCGCTATAGCCTCGTAACCCTGCTGCACTTCGGAAAGCACGCACAGTGCCGGATTGGGAATTCCATTCCATCGATAGGGATCGATGCTATCGATAATGTGCCCGGAGCTCGAAATGGTAACCGCCACCTACGCGGGCAATGTCTATGGCCTGTCGGATGTTGCGTCTCGCTTTTCGTGGCAGAAATTTCTGACATTGAACGTTCAGCGCATAAGAATAGCCCGTCGCTTCGCTCCGGGCAAAAAATGTGCTTAACTAGGTACGTAATCGCTCTCCGCTGATGCTGGCGATGAAGACCGGAGCAGTAATATAGTACATCCTTCGGAGAACCACGCTACGGTTTTTTGTTTCATACCGCGTGGTTATTATGGAAGCGCAGCGTAAAAAATGCAACAGCTTTATACGGTTTGCTATTTTGCGTTTATTTTGTCATTGAAATACGGTATGTAGAGAAATCAGAAAAGCCATCAAAAAAAGCCATCAGTTGTATAGGGGGTATTACGTGGCGCGTTGAGCAACTTGTCTGCACTGGTCCAGTCACACGGGTTGGCGATTACGGCATGATTGCGAATCCCCAGTGTGCAACAAAGAATGAGAAGCATAACTGCGCAAGAAATGAATAAGAAACGTATAAACGCGTACCAAATAAGAGCGAACAATGTTCATCATACGATAATAGAATAAGTATGTATGTGATTACCCCACATGTGCAAACGCTTCATCTTCCTGAGACATTAAGGAGACATACCTACACTGCCAGTGCATCTGGCTTTCATAAACAGGATTCAAAGGTTCTTACAACAAAAGCTGTTCAATCAGCCCCAATACAACGTTATCGTATCGCATTCTGTCTGCAAACTGCCTGTGCCAACTGATTTAGAAGCCAGCCAAGCGTTCTTTAAGTACCAACCTTCCCCACAAACGCTGCTTTATTGCCCATTTATTGCCCATGATAACACCTGTCATAAAAATACACGACCACACCCTCTGCTCTAATCAGAACCTGATCAGCGCCTCCAATTAACGAAGGGTTCTCTTGAACTATTTTTTCATAGCAGTGCCGCCAAATGTCATTTGACCGGAAACAAACACACTTTCCAGGCCATTTAAGTTACCGCTGTCCAGAATCACGAGATGCCGTTCTTTCTGCAAACTGACTGTGTCGACTAAAATATTCGGTGCCATACAAGCATACCCTGATTTCCGACCCGTTTCACACAGCTTGATTTATTGCTCATTACAGCAAACGTCAAAACGCCGCAACTTACCCACTACTCGCTTAATGGCAACCAGTAAACCAAGGGAGGAAAAATAAAAATACAACATATGACAAAGACTTTCGTACAAAGCTTGCAGCAACAATCTTAGCTATACAGTTTTATTATTTTAAAAACACGTACGAGTAACTCGATGCTGTCGCAGGCTGTTTTGCCGGTTATGAACGTACTCCCGAAATCAGGCTCATACTCCATGGTGCTCAATTCCTTTATAAGATAAGTCTCATTTCTGGATAACTGACAGACTACCTTTAAAACTCTGGAGCTTCTCCAGTCGTCCCTAACAAAAAGAGTCTTTAGAAAACGGACAAGATACACAACAGAAGATTTTGGTGATAAAGAAATTAAACATCAACAATTAAACAATCAACAATTGCTGTCGTTCAGAATGCTGTATGTGTGTTCAAAGTTAACGTATCGCTGGACTTTGCAGCATGCTGAAAACAAAACGTACGTTCAGAACTTTTGTTAAGTGTAACAGATTAAGTACATCTTCCAATCACTTTAAGAACCGAAATCAATACAAACCGCACAACTAAGTGTAAGGACAGTTCATCTAGCGAGATTCCTTAATCACCCATACATATTCTTGAATCTTTTGCAACGAATCTGTTTTTAATCGCGCAAATCGATAATTAAACAAAGCCAAGCGATATATTTCTTTCCGCTGCACATCAACTCAATTAAAACTATAACTTCGAGCCCCACAAAATATACCGCAAACAGTTTCGATAACTGCCGATGACCTTTCTTCTCCTCTTATTTCCTTGAACTCCTTAAGCCCGTTAAGCCCATTTTCACAATTAATTCTAATCCTCAAAAGTAAAAATTGGCAGAATCTGCATCTGGTTTTAAGCAACACGATATTCCGGAAGGCAGTAGTAGCGGCGACAATTAGCAGACGCGAATGTGAGGGAGGTAGGCATTCCAACACATGGAGGTTAATTCACCGGGATTCAGGCTTTCCGTCCGTTCCTTATGCGACTCGGATCGACTTGATTACTCGAGGATTACGCTTATAACCAAAAGCCGTGCGTGTAAGCACGGTTCTCTTCGTAACGCTTTCTTGAACAGAGCCAAATAGGGCTGCACCTTTCTGGCGCATGCCACGTGAGCTACAGCGGTAGTATAGAAGATTTAATAGAGCTGAAGGCCTGCCTGCCTATCTGTCAAGCAACAGGAAGAAAGCCAGAGAACAAAGAAAGCCTGCTTAGCACCTAGCAGAGCCGCCTTGACTGAACCTAAATTGAATTGAATTGATTTTACGGACAGTACATTGTTGGAGCATTATGAACGTCGATGTTGTGTGACAAATATTACTGATATGCTGTATGCGAATTGTTTTGGTAGACGGCGGTTGCGATCTTTTTGATGTAAAATGCCGAACACATGTTATGTTCTTAAATTCCATACAATGTGTGTTAGGGAAAATAAAGTCTCCTTTCATAAATTTCCAAATATAATACGGGAATCCGATCGTTATCGAAAGTAGGTGAAATTTTGTCGTCGCGATGATGCACCAAAAAATGGTCCTGTATTTGCTCAATGCACTTTGCGCGGGAAATGTACAGCATTCGTCATAAAGATTTATCGGAATGCGTAGAAAAGCGGCGCTTGAATCCGGATGCTGTACCAACCGAAAATAAGCCTACCGCGTTAAACATCGGAGGACAAACTAGTCTGGGCAGAGGTACATGAGAAAGCTGCTGCCGGTAGGTTTAATTTTTGACGACAGTTAATAGTTATGTTGAGAAGTTTTCTGTTTAATAATGAAAGCATTTTCTTATTACGAATTATTACGAGTGCAATTTACGGAAAACCAAGTAATTATTAGCAATTTATGTTCGAACCTATAAATATCCAGAACAAATATGCAAAATAGTAGGGCATGTTCATTCAGTTAGTGCAAAGGCGAAACGGAGGCAAAAATTATGCACTGTTAACGGATGCAGGGTGTTTGTCGGAGAAATGGTTTATGCTGTGAACATGCGAAGCAGGAAAAGCTGTGGACTACTGACGGTGAGAATTATTCATTCAGTGCAGATCAATAGTTGATTAAATTCAGTGTATAAAAATTGTGTTTGTTAGAGATAACCAATCAAGTGTGGTTATGTGGTAATTCGTGATTTTAATATTTTACTAATTTATCATTTTACATCATTTCATCGTTTTATCATTTTTTAATTTTTATCATTATTGTTTTATCATTTTATCATCTTATTAGTTGTCATTTTGTCATTTTTTTATTTTATCATTTTATCATTTTATTATGTCGTTATCTCATCTTTTCAGTATTTTATCATTTAATCACCTCATTATTTCATCATTCTGTTTAAAAATCGGCCGTTCACATTTAGCGTATGCTTTGATATGTACCGGAAATCTTTGATTTTGTTAGGCATGAAAAAATGTCATTTATGGTAATTTGCAAACTTGAACAGCACGTTGCTTGATTTTTAGAAATGGGACCGCAGTCGAATGCAGCATCTACTGACAGTCTGAGGAGTCCTTATACTGTGCAGAATTCGATCGAGCAACAAGCAGCATTTGACAACAAGGCTGTTTCGTTTATAGCTTGCTGTAATGAGCTGAGAAATGCTGTTGCGGGACAGAAGCTTATAATGGAGGTAAAGACATCGAGTGGAAAGATTGTATCGTTATTGGCAACGGTTTTGTCGACCAGACGTTCTCCAACACGTGACCCCGTTAGGATCCTTAATGAAAAGCTATCGCAGAGGAACTTGGCAAAAGAGGCATGCCGTCTAAAGATATACTAATTAAAATACAAAGATAAGTCGGCTAATCATTTTACTTTTTACCATTTCCGACGTGGCACGTTTGTTATTTACTTAGTTTCTACTAGTTGCTTCTGTTGCTCGCTTAATATTGCTTACTTATTATTTAAGGCCCAAAACCCTTTACTAATTAGGGTTTCCTGTTTACTTTTACTAAGTAACACAACCGTGGAGAAGAAGGATTAGCGAAAAAAAATTTTTTTTCGGGAGAAATGCGCAAGTGTTTTGAAAGCATTCAGTTTGTACAGAAAAAAAACCATCAGAAAAACCATCAACTCGAATAACGACAATTTATTAAACCAGCTTTACTACAGCACAACGCGCGTTATATACACCACTGAAACATGGTTATTGCCCAACAGGGGTGGAACATTCTTCCTAGCGACCAATAATAAACAGATGTTTCAATTAAATACTGCAAATCTCAGCAGCTAAATGAAAATAAATTTTTTTTATAAACAGATTACACATTCCCCGTTCAACGTACACACTACGGGGTGTCCAAACAACGGAGGCCCCGCCCTGTGCTACAGTTCATGGAGCCCGCTGGTAGAAGCGATCGCGTTCAAAGTACCCAGTAATTTAAATAATATAAAATTATATAATAAAGTTATTTTTTTAAAGTTACAGTATAAGCTTAAATTTTAAAATCATACTATAAAAATAATAGTGATAAACTATACGACAAAATGGTGATAAGATAAGTATATAAAATTTGGATACAGAGCTATAACATAAAATTATTACAAAGTTATTATACAAAATCTGAATCTAAAACTGAATTCTGAAACGAAAGTATAGACTGAAAATACAAAACTAAAACACAGAATTAACGTATAGATTTAAAACTGAAATAAACTCACAATATAAACTTAAGTTAACATAATCAATATAGTTCAACTCAACATATAAAATTAAGATATAGGATCAAAATATCAAATAAAAATACAAAACTAACTATGAAATTGAAATCAAAAATTAAAATATTAAATGAATATATACAATGAAAATCTAGGGTTAAAATAAAACCGAAACATAAATTAAAAATTCAAATGAAGATATAAAACTGAAATATAAGGTTCGACGGCCGCTACCGTTGCTTCGGCCGCGACGGGCGGGCGGGAGTCGATGACGGGCGCTACGGGCACTCCAGTACCAATGAAACTGTGTTCCACTGGGACTGGAATTCAACCCACACGTCCATTACGTTTCACAACTCTTTCACGTCATAAGAGTAAAAGTAGAAAGACACTGCCATCGGACAAACTAAATACGAATCTTTATACATGCGTTTTCTTCGAACGCCCATGCTACAGCATGGGTTCTAATCGGAACGCTTCCATAATTAGGTCGCTTTCCATAAGTCTATATGAGGAAGGTCCGCTTTTGATTGTTTCTAGTTGCACAAGAGACGATACGTATTTACGATACATACCCAGTGCAATTTGATTGATTGATAGTTTATTGTCTTCTTGCAACGGGGCTTTGCCCCCTTTACGCAGTGGACATTGCGTTCTTAGCTCAAAAGAAAGTAATGGGTGGGAAACAAAAACAGTCACAACATAGTTAACACTACAAAGAATAAGGAAGGAAGTAACAGAGGACGGTAATAGAAAAGTGGGCGACTGAAGATGTTAAAAGGAGACTGCACCGCAGTGCTTTTTAACATAATCAAGCTCGCTCCATTCAACATTGTCAAGTACGATCCGGAACTCTCCCAGAGAGTAATACGCTTCCATAGGCAGGGTCAATTCGTTCCAGAGGGAGGCCATCCTGTCCACGAGTGAGTCGTGAACTGGCGGCAGAGTAATTCCACAAAGTAAGGTGGGCGCCGGTTTTATCGGGAATCGATGTGCAAACAGGCGCTCCTTTGATCGTGTATGACCTGAAACAGGTCATAATAATTGATCATAACTTTATGTTATCTTTTCAAAAGTATAGATTTCGTAACGAAGAATATGCTGGCCAAATTTAGAGCAAATCGTCGGCGAAAGGAATACATTGAATAGACTTCCCGGATTCCCATAACAGAAAAACCCGCGTTGGAGCTGAGTATAGAAGACCTTCGTTTCGCTCCGGTCGATAAATAGTCCATGAGCAAACGACCTAGAGGAGGACCGGGATGAAATCCAAAAGACAAAACCAACGGGAAGAATATGGAGTCACTGCCGCTGCTGCCCTGCCATGACAGCGCACTGTGTTCGCGGTTTCTGTCACGGGCTTCGTTTATTGGCTCTTTGCGGCCCGACATCCAGTTTCTCCCGTCTTGAAAGGCTCAGAATAATGGAATACAAGTGTAGATCGCGGCGTTACACGCCGCGCTACGCGCCGCGCTCCGATGCCGTAGTTTTGGACAACCAGAACAATTCACCGGAACACTGGACAAAACAACAGCCAGTATAGAGGCTATTCCGTAGCAGTAAGGTTCCCAGCGCACAGTCCAGCAACGAAACTTTAGGCGCTGAAGCGCGATGTACTTGCAGCTGGATCTTGATAATAGCTCGTCTGTTGCGCACTGGCAGGGGCGCTGCGCGCCCTGCCGGTGCTCGCGATCAGGTCCTGTTCAGAATGATTTACTGCAACATACAGGTAGCACGTGCTTCGTTTCAGAATGTACTCAAATCTGTATTCAGACGCATCTTGCCCCCGACGGTGCAACGGTGCTAGGGCGAGAAATACGAACAGGGTGTGCTGCCGGTGACCATTACAGTCAAAAACTAAATCTAAAACATCAGTTAGTCCATTCTGGACTAATGTAAAAGAGTTTCGGTGGAATCTAATTTTAAGCCTTAACAAATAACAAACGTGCGCGGCAGCGGGCAGTGCGGCAGGGCCGGCATAAGACAATAGAAGGCAATATGACGACGCTTGATGCGTATGTACTTCAATGTTGTCCGAAAATTGCGAACCCTGTGTGTCACTTTAATTAAGGGGACTTGTGAATGCCAGTGCACAGGATTTCGAGCGTGAATTGCACTTTCTGCCTGATTCTGCTTTACAAACAAATGTGTAACCGCTAAAATCGTCCGGACGGATAACCTGTCCGCCGGACACTTCTCCACCGCAACCGCTAAAACCGTCCGGAGGACCGAAAAAGCGTCCGCCGTAAATTTCGCCCACCACCACAGAATTTTATTACTGAAACAGGTGTCTGATACCCAGTCTCACCCGGACACTTTTCCCGGACGAGTTCTACGACCGGGAAAAGTTCCCTGAAGTGTTCTACGACTCGCGCACTTTTCCCCTGAGCGTCCAGGAACCCGGCCACGTTTCACCAGTGTGTTGTGAAAGCCGGACACTTTTACCCAGAGAGTAGCGGAAGCCGGACACTTTTCCGCAGTGTGTCTTGACCCCGGGAGCGCGTTTTAGCCAAGACACTTTTCCTCGGAGTATCCAGGAGCCGGACGCTTTTCCCTAGAGTGTACCGGAAGCGCTCAGGGGGTCCCGACACACGCTAGGGAAAAGTGTGCGGGTCTCTGGACACTCCGGGTAAGAGTGTCCGGGTCCCTGGACACTCCGGGAAAAGTGTCCGTGTCCATGGACACTATGTGGTAAAGTGTCCTGATTGTAGAACACATCGGGAAAAAGTGTCCGGGTTGTAGAATACATCGGGGAAAAGTGTCGGGGTCGTGGAACATGTCCGGGAAAAGTGTCCGGGTGAGACTGAGTACCAGAAACCTTTTTCACCAATAAATTCTAGGTGGGCGAAATTAACAGCGGACGTTTTTTCGGCCCTCCGGACGGTTTTAGCGGCTGCGGGGGAAAGGTTTCCGGGGGACAGGTTTTCCGTCCGGACGGTTTTAGTGTTTACACATGTAAGTGTAACCATGTAAACATGTGCGTAGAAAGTTATAGCCCGTAACCCAAGCTACATAATGCACTGCGGCTACAAGCGCTACACTGGACTGCCGGCTCAAAAAACAACAGGGACAGCATAAACTTTCGAGCGCATCTTGTTCACAACAGTTGCAGGTCGCCAGTCAAGCATAGGGTCATCATTTAGAGGATTATTTAGTTAATCATTAGCATCTAAGTTGGTGCCGGAAAGTACATAACCGGCCAATGTTTTTAAAAATGTGAGAAAGCCGATAGTTTTAAGCAACCGCGAGAAGGCCGCACGGGCCAATAGTTAGTGAACAGAGAGAGCACATGTCTGCCAGCAAGCTGACTGATCCCAGTAAATGTGACAGCCGCTTTGAGTTACTGTGACGACTGCTCTGGGCGCCCGTAACAGCCGCACCGGGTGCCGTGTCACCCAGCCTCGATGGAAGTTACAAGTTTGACTCCGCCTCGAGCCGTCTTCTTGCCAAAATTGACCGACAACATGTACCGACAACCGGACCGACATCGCGCCGTTGCGCATAACACATAGTGTAGTTTAAACTTCAGCAATACATCTATATAATCAGGAAGCCCACATTTCGCTCGAGATATTTCTGGGCAATTGTAGTTTTTGAATGCTGCGTTACCCTGCCATTCACAAGTCGCCTTAAACTGGTTCTCTGGCTTGAAGCAAGTGAACCCTTCTCATCCTACACTTTGCGTTCAAACCATTGAACCCGTCTCTGGTCTAACTTGGACATTCTATGGATATGGCCTGTGGATATGGCTGGCCTCCTTTAGATATGGCCAGTGGCTTATTTTCGATGCCGCAGCACCTCCGGGGACTGACTCTCTTGGAGCGGGTTGGAGAAAACCGCCATCCCAATGAAGTTAGCTGACACCAAATGTTCCAAGTTCTTGATGCGCTTCCCACGCGGACTTTGAGAGCGGAAGTAACGGTAACGAAATTAATTAGGTCAGAATGTCAGAATTTTAATCCAAGCTGCACAGAAATTATTCTGGTGAATGTAGCTGAAACAGATTAATTTGTTCACAAAAACGATGTGTTTGTAATTTCTGAATAACTCATTCCAGAATGTTCTCTCTAAGCTTTCTCAGCTTTCCAAGCGGGTGTCGGTGCCTTTAAGGTTGTTCCTTCGGCCAAGGTAATACCGCTTACAGCCGCACATTGTGTACAGCACTACTCAGTGCTATAGCCATAATCCAGGATGCTTGAATCCAAAACAGCAGTGTTTCAGACAGCAACAATGGAGAATTCGCAGAAGTATTCCAGCCTGGCCTCACCACCACCTGGGGTTTTGTTGATTCCGACGATGTTAATAGTCTAAATAAACATTAAAAGTTAGGGAGCAAAATTTAATAAATTTCAAGACGCTACTACTTTTAAATATTAAAGCGGCTCCACTTTCTGTAATGACCTTCGTTACACGTATTTTTTATCTAGGTGATTTAGCAGTTTCGCAAGCCATATGATACTGTAATTGGTAAACTATTTCCCTAACAAAAAAAAACCCCACGCGTAATCGTGTAGAGCTTGTAATCTGAGCACCTAGTTCCACTAGGTGCTCAGAGGAATGCCTTTTGAGGTCACCAAGGAATGCCTTTTGAGCTGCTCAGGCGGCTGGACCGTTGCTGTGCACAACGCCTACAAGTAAGAGACCCGAGGGGGCATATTCCGAAAAATATGTGAACTATCCCGGTATGTAGCCCCAAATATACTAACCACTGCTAATTTCTTTTGTTGGGTTCAATTCAAAACGTGAGGAGTTACAAATTTTTGAAACCATTAACTGATAACATGGCAGTATATGAGACGGCAGCGCAAGCTGACGAGTCATACAATCTTATCTCATGGACCGCCATGTTAACAATAGTTTCAAAAACACATAACTCCTCACGTTTTGAATGAACCCAACAAAACAAATACCGGGATATTTTCCATATTTTGACGAATATGCCGCCTCGGGAATCTTACTTGGCAGTGGCGATACCAGCCTGCGGCAGTACCTGTGTTTTATGGACGCTGTGCACTGTATGGTATTCATTTTTTAAAACTTCGCCGCGAAAGATTTTCAGCTCCAAAAGCGTTAGCTGTCGTCAGTTTTTCTAAGGCTAACCAAATGAAATATATATATTGTGGTCCTCCGGATGACCAGTGGGCAGTCGCGAAAAGCGACGATCTGATACAAACGAGTTAAAAAATATCTGTAACAGAACGACTGCACAGTTTACTGATCTAAGGGTAAATATAACCGGAAGACAATGCAACAGTGGAACTCAAATGGGCAAAAATACCCAGCGGGTTTCGTTTTGGATGTTTCCACCATACACTTTTTTGCATGAAATCGCATTTGTTTATGATGACTAGATGAGGTACAAATGATAGACCATGAATTGCTCTACCTTGTGATCAGGGCATTGTTCACCAGCAGCTCGCGCGCAGCCCACAATAAGGGTGTAAACAACGAACAGGTAAATAAGGAGAAAAGTCTCGATAAATTCAGCCGTGCATCAAAAGTATGATTTGAAAACGCTATAAAATGCATAGAAAGATAAGAAAGGTTATTACCACAAGCTTTTTGGATTTCGTCGATTGTATCAAAAGCAACTGAATTTCACAATATTTGAAATTCGCGGTCGAGTCAATATGGTGCTTATGTATTCTCTCTATATCTTAACAAGTAAGCAGAACTTGGTGACACATGCGTTCCTCCGGCAGTAGGCACGTTTTTGATGTTTGCAAGTTCATGTGGTATTCCCCGTACAGGAAGTATAACATTAAGTCGACGACTCTTCGTGGACCTAAGAATCTGGCAGAAGTCAGAACGAGAACACCGGATCAGATTTTTGCCGGCACATGTTGCAAAAAGCTACTCTATGTTCATTTTTTCTCCAGAAATGGCTCGTACTTCCTTTAGCGGAACTGCTAGTAGACGACAGTGAGCCCAGAACACTGAACACATTGTTTTGTTGCGCAAAAAATAGCTCTGCATAATGGCGCATACGCAAGGCATTCAGCTGCACATTGGTGTGCCGCGTTCTTCTAGTCAGTTCTTCTAGGGCAATTCACTGGAAAATGTTTAGTGGTCATCCGGATGCTCAATGGTCATTTGGGAGAATGACGTCGTAAAATCTAATATGAAAATGAGTTGAAAACCCCACTTTCGTCCGATAATCAGCAGTAACTCAGCACTTCCCCGAAGTTTTCCAAGTTCAGTTGACCTCCCAAGTACGGGACCTATAAGACGAAGTCGGCGATTGCTTTGTGAACTTATGGAAATGATGTACCGTGACAGCCGTACCAATGGTCGTTTTCCGGCATGATACCGTTAGATAGCGCATTTCTTCTTCTGCTCATACCTGATAAAATTATGTCCCTAACTACTCCCGATGAATTAGAAACCACCCGCAAACAATGACACATTTTTGATTCTCATGACGACCGGCCGGGCTAGTGAAATTTCCCGCCTTCCTCATTTTGCTTAGCTAGTGGAGATATCAACTAGCAGATCTAGAATAGACCATGTCCTGATTCGACTCTTACATCAGTCTACCGCTATGTGTGTGGCAGAAGGCACGCATCAGAGTAAACATCCTTGCGGACAATAGCCGCTGCCTGCCCAGTGTCCGTTTCGCGCTTTTCTCAGTGCCCCGGTGCAGCGGGCCACTATCGCCGTCAGTTGCTGTACACTTTCTATTTCTCGGATAACCTAACTTTAGACGAGGTTTTCCAGCAATGGTTCATCGTAGCTTAAAAGAAGCTTGAAAAATAGTCCCTGAGTGTCTAAAAATCTAAAAAAATTCAGGACTGTAGCAAAACGTAGTGGAAACAATGTGACATGAGCTTTTTCCGATCCGTTTGCAGTTATGTACATTGGCTATAACGTAACTTCCGGTCGCTAAAATGTTGAATTCTAGAGCGCACAAAACTTTTTTTCAACTTCCGACTTACGGATTTCAAGCCAACAATTATGAATACTTTTAAAGGTGCCATATTCATGTGCAGCATTCATATATATATCCAGTGGATTCATAATAAGCGTAAAATTCACAGCGTACAACAGTCAGCACCGATCTGAACGAATGTACCATAACTTTGTTCACCAGTCCCTTAAGTGTCTGTCACAAGGAGAACGGCAGGTCCGCTTTTTTCTGGCACAAATATTACCGGAAGCATCTCTATTTTAATTTGTTTTCCCGGAGTGACTCGTACTTCCTTTGAAAACCCAAAAGGAAACCAGAAATCAGTTGGTCATTCATTTGCGAAGCACGGCATATCTAGTATGAGCGTTTCCGCCATCACGGTCAGTAACCAAGGCAAAAAATACAGCGCTACAGAGCTGGATACAGTAATGTAGGCAAATGTGCACCCAAAAAGCTGCACGCATAAGGTAACTTCAGTGAAAAACAGCAACTGTCGGTCAGAATCGGTTTTTATGATTAGAAAGACCACAGGATAAATAATAGACACGAAACAATGATGATGCAGCACAATGTTTAAATGACTTGTCGCTTTAATGCGCACTTTGCCTCTGCAATAGTGATTCGAGTCTGCTAGCAGTTTGGTGATGTGTCTTAGTCTGTCGCTATAAGTGGTATCTCCCTTGTTGTGGTTCGTCAGTGACGTACATGGCGTTCTTGTGTGTGTGGTTCTGAACCAAACAGAGGAGAAGTCGTGCGTACAGGGTTGTCTGCTTCCGAGGAATATTATTACTATTATTATTATCTGGTGGTCATCGGCCTCGCTGACCAGCGGTCAGTCTGGATGACCATTTAAAATGCGCCATTAGGTGACTCGTCAAAACATTTGCAGGCCGACACTGCGCTACGCTGCATTAGATTGACCGGTTATCTAATAAAAGAACTGAAAGACTAATCCATTATCACGGTCATCTCCACTGATGCAAAAAATGCATCATGGACAACGCGGTCAGCTGCCGGATGACCGGCCCAAAGTGGATCCGATTTGAAAAAGGCATTTGGGAGACTACGTGAGATATGCTTCTTACTATTTCTTTAGATTTTATTTACTCTCACACCCTATAACCCAGAATTAGGATAACAGAATTAGCATAAAGTGTGACCTTACCGCAATATGGAAAGGAACTGTGATAACGGTACCAGGCGGCAGTTTGTCCTCGCAATATCCTTTTGTATTGTCGATCAAGATGGCACGGTTTGAGCAGGTACCGTCCGCTTCGACTACCTGCAAATTTGACGAGTCATACATACAGCTTATCGAGGTGACTCATGTATAGGGTATCTGAAATGAAACAAAACTGTTCGGAAAAGTTCTGTCACTAGTCGGCGGACACTTTTGCCAATATCTGGAAACCCAATATTTTACGGGGCTCCGGCAAAATTGTTCGGGTGAGCTTTTATTCGTTATCCCTGGACCATGCGGATTCTAGGGAAGCTTTCTGAGGTGAGAATAATGTACGTCGGACGGAATTTCCGCCCTCAGGGTGCTTTTGCCAGTCCATAGGCCAATGCGTGCGCCGGGCAGTTTTGCTGTTAGTACCGGCTTCTACCGGTTATACTCCACATTTTTAACGGCAAATTCTGTATTCCCTACTGTAACTAATTTTCTGGGTGAGACGGGTAATGTGAGAAATTGCCCGGCGCGCCTTTCTTCCTGTTCTCATGAGAAACACCAGAACATGGGGATCCCACCGGCACAAAGTACAGCATGTTAGGGCCAATATTCAGCAAAATAGATTCAGCGTACCAGAGAACAAAGCGTGCGTTCCTACATCCCGAAAAGGTATCACGTGGGTGTAGATTTTCAAGCTGAACGCTGCTAGCAAAAGACGCAGTTCTGTTCGAGGTCTGTGCACGCAGAATCAACAAAGAGCCGAAAGGGGGTGGTGTCAGATTCAACCTTTGTATAAACTGTTGTCCTGAAAGTACCTCTTGATTGTTATTCGCGGGATTATCCATAAATCGGACGACCGGTCAAAACTATCGTGTTTTTATGAAAATGCGCAATGTTTGCACTGGAACTGTCCCGCCCAGCCAATGAACAACTTCCGCCTCCCATAGACTCATATGTTATAACTAAGTAGTGCGAAAACGGCCCTCCCGCTCATCTGGACGTGACTATGGGATCTCGAATCCGAGCAACAGGGAGACCATGAGTGCTCCTATCGTAATCGACCATTCGTCGATTTTTATTCCTCTACGTTTAGCGGGAGGAATTTTCAAACAGTCGAAAAAAACGTGCTGTAAGCAAGGGCTGTTTTTCGATATCGGTAGCTTTTTGAATTTCAATGATTACGTAAACACTGAACAGTTATTGAATTTTAAAATGTTCGAAACTCAAGAACTTTTGACAAAAGCGACGATATCCAAAAACCTTGTATAATAATCCTTTTTTCATCTTTTGATGCATTTTATAGCGTTTACATGAATTTATTCTGAATTTTCTTCTTATTTACTTGATCTTTGTCAGACACTTATTGTGGGCTGCGCGCGCGCTGCGGGTAAACGTTAACCTCATCACTGGGCAGAGGAATCTTTTGTCTATCATACGTGCCTTATGCGGTAACTGTATACGTCTAATATTTAATTAATGCTTCTGCTTACGGTAACGCAGTGGGGAATCTGGAAGCCCATGGTTGCTGGTCCGAAACTGGTGCCCCGACTGGTGCGGCGATGGTCGGCTGGTCGGTGACCTGCGCCGCGCGGCATGCCGGAAGTCGTGCAGGGACAGTGTCCAGTTTCTACCGCACAACCACAAACCCCCAAACAAACCCCAAACAAAATTGAAATAAAGAAGATGGGCGTGCGCTGTAGCCGTTTCCTTATGTGCTTGAGTATGGGTTGATGCCGGTGATTGGTACCTTGTGCCGGATGTACCTGGTGAAGCAGGCGCTCTTCCAGCGGCCTGTTCGTTGGATCTGCCTGTAACTGAGACCATTGGTGGCCGCCGTGGTGGCCGCGCCGATGCGGAAGCTGTGTGTTCCGTAGTTCTGGTGGTCCGGGAGGCCGCGTACGGCGCGCTTGAGGATACTGTCGACTGATTGCCGGGTAAGGAAGGATCCGTTTGCCTGAATAAACAGAGGCTTAGCGCTGGTAGCCATCGGGACTCTGTGGCGCATGTACGCTCTCAGAGCCCTGACGGAACAGACTGACCGCTCGGTTTCGTGCAGAGTAAGAATGTACCCGTGCCCGTACTGGTCAGTTTTCGATGTTTTCAGGCGAAGCGTGATGGTAGTTCCACTGTCTTCGATGTCATTCAGAAGGAGGGTGCGATGCGCTGAATAGGCATTCCGCTTACCGTGGTGTATTCGCTGACGCGGAGGAAGGCCGCATAGGCAATCGTGAAGGCTGACCACTACAGTAGTTTGTCGTGTTCTGCTAATTAGAGGGCTCTAATTTGGTCCTTGATATGCCTCATGACGGGCAGTGTAGGTGGTAAGCGGATGTCTGGAGCAGTTGCGGCTAACCGCTGGAAGCCTCGTAGCGTGCGCTCTACGGCTTTGCTAGCTGTCGGGTT
>JAQGAU010002003.1:0-16983 GCA_034698045.1 Paramacrobiotus richtersi | reverse complement strand
CTTCCGCGGAAATTTTCCACCAGACATTGTTCGAGGCGGAATTTCCTCGTAGCGCATGTGCATAAATTAACAACCAGCTACGTTATTGGCCAGTTCTGTTGTGTGTTCTTTCACGCCTTTGCCGTTTTTAGACCCGAAAGAGATATAATTTTCATCGGCCATCAGTAACCTTTTGTAAAACTTGATACAACAACAAACTGATCCAGTCTTAAAAAGTGATCCGACAGTTGCACGTTCTGTCCAAACTTTACTGGCTAAATCAGGTTTCCGAGATCAAACTTGAACGATTCCGTCTTCTTCATCCAGACGAAATTGACTTCCAGAATGTTCTTTCATTCACAGCCGTTTTACACTCCAGTGAAAGTCGTCTGGGAGGCGTTGGCCGACTTTCATTTGCCTTTATCGCCAAATGACCTTCCATGTAAGGAAGCCCAACAACGGTCGTACAGTTTGTTATGCACGGAATCGATCAGCAACCGGTGTGGAACTACTGGAAATTCGGTTGGCGTAGTTATGTTTCAATCAACGAACGTTTACACAGTTAAGGGAAACTGCGGGAGTACGATCATCGAGGTCATGGTTATGCTGTTGAAAGCTATAACAGCCGCCAAACTGGCTCTGGCCGTAATTTCCAGAATCCTTTCCGGATATTCCAATACCAACGCAGCGCACAAAGAATATTCTAATGAGGCCACTGTTACTTTACTAGCTGCTCAGATCACGCTTTTATTGATCTTCGATTACGATTCCGCTGTACTGTTAAGCGCGGGTTATTCCTGCACTCTCGATATTCGAGTGGACGGTGGGTTTGGACGCAGTAAAGTGTACAGAGGCACTCACACAGACAGCGACCAGACTGTGGCCGTCAAACGTATCGAAATTGGGGACGGTGATGATTACGAACGAGAGTGTCGTAGAATCTCCCGTGAATTTGATGTTGTTCGAAGTCTGAACCACGACAATATCCTGAAATATTACGATGTGGTTATGAACAACGAAGGCCGAACTGTTATGCTCGCAATGGAGCTCTGCACAGGTACGTACACGCCTTATAGTTTTCCTGCCGCTTTTACCACGTAACACTTCCGAATATCTGGATTGTTTCAGGCGGATCTTTGAAAACCATTGCCAAAAGTATCTCCTTAAGCCACGTTCGATTTTACATTCATGCACTATTAAATGGTGTGCGATATTTGCACTCGCAACAAATCTGCCATCTAGATCTGAAGAGCGAGAATGTCGTGTTTACTGTTGATGGTAAACTGAAGATCTGCGATTTTGGTGAACTGGTTACCTTGCAGCAACCGTTGTTTGATGGCATTACCAACAAAGACCGTGTGCCAAACATCGGCACAATACTGTACATGTCACCCGAAATGATTCGCGCGGATGATCATACTCGTATAACGGTCATCGGTCAGCCGTCCGACATCTGGAGTTTTGGCTGTGTTGCTCTGGAACTGCTAACCGGCCGTCCACCCCAGTACTGTAAGCAACAAGAAGATGGAAAAGTCGTACCGCTACAGGAACCGATGGCTATACTGTACTGCGTCGGAAATGGTGGAAAACCACAGATGTCTCCAAATGATCTTGCTCCTGATGCAGTGGAGTTTTTGGGTCATTGCTTCGAAACAAGTATAGAGCAACGATGGTCAGCGGAACGACTGGAGTGCCACAGTTTTTTCTATGGTCTGTGGTGACCAGGATATCACGGCGGATGGTGGGGTCATCGGCTCAGGGTGTCAGGAGCAGCTGTTATCGTGCGCCGAATTCGCACAGTCCTTTAATAAACCTGGACATCGTTTCCAGAATTCAGTTTCTAACCGATGCGCTGTCAGCCTGTCAGTTTCTATCGAGGCTGTTTGTTTGTTCCGAAAACTGTGCGCCTATTTTATGTTAACTTCCATATTTGTATTTGATTTGCTATTTCATTTACGAACCGATTCTCTGACTTTTACTCGCGAATATAATATCACATTTTGCTGTTGGTTCCGTTAAGCTACACTCTTCACCCCTGAACAACCAAACGAGTCGGTCCGGTCGCGTCACCGTCCGTGTAACAGAATCTTATAGTATGCTTCGAGCTATGAATGGTAAACGTCGTTAGTATTGAACTGATAATATCTATATTGGACGCTGCTTGACGATTTTCCCGGCAAACAGAGTTTTCCAAGTAAGCCACAAGCATACGCTACGAGTAGCTTCCTCTTTCGCTGGAAACATTGTTAGAATTTGTGAAGTAAAGCATGCAGTGTAACTGGCACCATATGAGAAATTAAGTTTGTGACTACCACTTGAAAAAGATAACCAAAAAAACGACCATTCGATACAAGATTCACACAAAATGTCCTCACAAAACCGGATGGTCCACGCGAGTACGGACGCGCTTCCGGACCCCACGGCCCCAGGATTTCAAAAGCCAACAGGTTACAGGCAGAACAGGTATTCGTTCGTCATGTTCTGGCACCTGGTGACCTTTCCGCGTTCAGCAAGCAACCGTTCCGCTGTACATCAGTACATGTATACAAACTACAACTTCCTATGGCATTCATTCCGCTGGGCCACTCTTCGCCATACTGAATATTCTTCATCATATTACTGAATAACTAGTGGATCCGTGTAATGGATACTACCATAAGCATCGGGCTACAAATGTTAAACGCTGCCTAGGCGAAAAATGTCTGTAGTCTGTCCGTGCCGAATTTTGCGTGTCAATGTTTGTGGGCGAACAGAATTTTGCGAAGAGCATACGAGTCGCTGACTCGCTGTTGCCGCACTCTAAACACATGAGTATTTATATGCAGTACCACATATGGAAAATTAAATTTGTATGTAACATGATCTAGACATTTGTGATAGCACCTAGCGAGAAATGGTCTCAGTCAAAAAAGTATGAAAGCTGGTTGCAGGCACAAAACCTCCCAAAACTTGAAATCATAAAAAATTTACTATGAGCAGTGTAAACCGAATAACTGTATCAGTTACCTATAAATCTTAAACAGTTTCGTACTTGATTAGCAACAACAAGAACGATTCGATATAAGATTCCCCGAAAAATGTCCTCATCAAACAGGGTTGTGCACGCGACAACTACATGTACTTACCTAGCTGCGTTCGATAATGTACCGTATCCAGAAACGAGGAGTATATTACGTTGTTTTTCCCTTGAGTTATTATCATGGTCAAGCATTGCTACTGTTTGCTTCGCACAGTTTTGGCAGATGTAGTTAATGTTTGTAAACTGTAATTCTATGAATTTGTATCACTACGTGCATCTATACGTTACGTAATACGTACCACGACGGTAGCTGTTAGCGCGAGCCGCGAAACTGTTAGAGATTACAGTTTTTGTTTGAAACTATTGCTGCAGGGTAGTCAAGCAGATAACTGTTCTGAAGGTCCATGTTAACTTATTGTTCAAGTGTGCAAAACATCCTATTCAACGCGACCGCGAACGACAGTAGAAACGAGAAATCGCGAAGAAAGTTCGGAAATTTCCAGTGGAAAGCGGTACTTCGAAGTATTTCTATCAATCGCAACAGCATAACACGCAATAAACTAACAATTGTGCATGAGTGTGAAGCAATTATAGCTACTGCGAGAGCGATTCTTGCCAAACAATTTAAAGAATCTGACTTAAATAAGCTTTCTAAAGCCTCTGATGTTATATGTACTGAGTCCCGTTGACCGATATTAGCAACGTTTATCTACATTTGGACCATGTCTACGAGAAAACATGTTCTTTGCATGTGCTACCCAGCTTTCGGCCACTATATCCCAATGCTGGAGCTAGCGGAGCGCATCATTCCATACCACGACGTAACAATCGTTGTCTCAAAGTCTAAGGAGGAAGCCATTCGCCAGCGCGGCCTGCTCCCTCCGGAACCCATCCGCTTCCATCCATTCGATGACAAGATGACGATCAACTTGGATGAAGATTTCCATGAAATGAAAATGCTAGTAGAAGTTATGTACGACCAAGCTCCTCATTTTACCGAATTCATTTCGAGCTTAAACAAGAAAGAATCACCTTTACCACATGTTGACGCTGTATTCTGCGACATCTTTCATCACGCTCCGTGTCAGCCGTGCTATGAAAACGGAATCCCACTGTACATTGTCAATGTTCTGCCGACTGTGCTGATGACCACCGGGTTCCAAGTGAACGAAAGCACACCAACGATACCCGATGAGACGTTCTTTAAGCCGGAAATGACCGGAGGCGCGAAGGATATGAAGAACATACCGATGCAGGAAAGTGCCATTCCTATATATTTGGACCAAAAAGATGCATTAAAAGATTGTAAAGCGATCCTGTTCAATTCATTTGAAGAACTGGAGCCAGGCGGAGTAAGCGAATACAAGAAGATTCCCCTAACAAAGGATAAGATTCTAAAATACATCGGACCATTGATGCCGACCAAAGAAAATTTGACAGCTGAATGTGATGATGGGCTAAATGCGAAAATAATTGAATGGATGACCAAGAAAAAGGACCGAAGCGTGGTGTACTGGTCGTTTGGGTCCATTGCTGTAGCTTCTGAAGAACAGATAACCGAAATCGCCAAAGCGCTGACATCACTGAAGCAACCTTTTGTGTGGGCACTACGCCCATTCCAACAAGTCCACCTGCCGGATGTTTTTAAGCGACAAACCGAAGAGAACTTCGACATGGAAGCGGATTATTTGATCGTTCCGTGGGCGCCACAGAAATCAGTGTTGAAGCATAAGGCGACCGCTGTGTTTGTCAGTCATTGCGGATGGAACAGTACGCTCGAAGCAGTACATTTCGGTGTGCCGGTTGTGGCCTGGCCCATGTTCGGTGACCAACATTTCAATGCGGCTTTGATAGAACGGACAAAGATTGGACTCAAGGTGCCTGAAACTGGGATGATCAATGTTCGAACAGTTCAAGCGCCGGAAATTGCAAGCATCATTGAGCAAGTTGTAGGATTTGCTCACCCTGGAGGCAAAGCCGGTGTTAGTTATACCGAGAACGCAAAGGCTCTTGCTTTGAAAGCAATAGCAGCAATTTCGCCTACCGGCCAGTCTACGAAGAATTTAATACAAGTGTTAAGTCAGATTTAGATTGACTTTGTTTTTTGTCTTCGCTATGCCTAGGGACAAAAGCCCGAACTGCCTATCTGTTTAACAAAACAGCAAGTCAAAAGCAAATCAAAAAAAACTAATTGTATATCTGTAGTCTGAGCAACCTTCAGCAAAAGATACTGAACCACAGTGTGCATTTCCGTTATACAGAGGTAAAAATTAATGTTGTACGAGTACTCTGTAAATGTTGGGTATTTTGTATGTCCAGATAAAAGGGCCTGTGGCCGATCAGATAGCAGAACCGGTAACAACAAAGGCTTATCCGCTATCTGTTACGCGAACGCATGTTTTCGGTATTGCTGCTGAAGTTATCGCGGTGCGGTGTACGCATAACCAAGCGTAGTAAATTTACTGTTTGCTGACTGTGCATTAATTGGAAGGAAGCACTGCGGCCCACAAAATGCAATCGATATCCTGCAGCGTTCTTTTAGCGAAGTAACCAAGACCTGCGTATAACGTGATATCACGGTTTACCACTATTCCCTTGGCCACATTCTTCCGAAATACGGTATAATACCTGTAACATTTATTGCCTCCAGTCGTTAGACTTTAATTGTTTCGCGTTAATTGTAGCTGGTGCATGGAAAGCACCGCGGCAGATCAACTGGCGGTCTATCGAATCTTGAAGGCTCTGCTGTTATCTTTTCACTAGTGCCTCCGTTATACAGGGTACTTTACAGAATATCCGAAGATTTCGAACAAAATGGCAGGAAACAAACGCAAGCATGTCCTCGTCATGTGTTTACCCGCGTTCGGCCACTACATCCCGGGACTGGAATTGGCCAAGAAGATCATTCCATACCATGACGTGACTTTTGTCATATCTGTTCACAAGCTCAAAGATATTAAAGATCGCGGCCTACTTCCTCCGGCACCCATCCAACTCCACACTTTTGACGACGGGTTTACCTTCAACATTGACGAAAACTTGGAAGACTTGCGGGGATTTACCAACGCCAATCTCCAGTCGAAACCCCACTATGCAGCGTTCATCCACAGTCTTGCTCTGACAAGGGATGGATCCATTGGAACAGCTGATATTCCGCCAGTTGATGCAATCTTCTGCGACATTACCATGCCGATGCCGTTCAAACCGAGCTCTGATCGTGACATCCCGATTTACGGTTACCTACCACAATCCGCGACGATATTCTGCTCGTACAGCACCACAAACGAAGACACGCCTACGGTGCCGGACGAAGTGTTCTTCAGCGGGACAGATGAGTCTTTCAACAAAGGGAATGTCTTACCGGAGAGTTTTAAAAAGATGCAGGTAGAGTATGACACGTGTCAGTCGCTGGCGAAAGGGATCTTCCTGAATTCGTTTGAGGAACTGGAGCCGGATGCGCTTGGACATCTTAAAAGCATGCCAAAGTACGCTAACACGGTGATTTCGTTCATTGGCCCGCTGTTTCCAACTGATGGTGAACCCGTTAATGAACTTTCGAAAAAAATCGGTAATTGGCTGGATAAACAAGAAAAACGCAGTGTTGTGTACTTCTCCTTCGGGACCGTTGCCGTCCCGTCAGCTGAGCAGCTGACCGAAGTGGCCGAGGCACTGATATCACTGAAGCGTCCATTTATATGGTCGCTACGAAGCCATCAACAGGATCTTCTTCCGGAAAAGTATATCCGTTCGACCGCGAAAACAATCACCGAACAAACTCCGTATCTAATTCTCCACTGGACACCGCAAAAGCAGATTCTATCCCACCCATCAACGGCCGTTTTCGTCAGTCACTGCGGATGGAATAGTACATTGGAAACCGTTTCCCTTGGCGTGCCGGTTGTGGCATGGCCCATGCTAGGTGACCAGCATCATAACGCGGCGTTGATAGAGCAATGGGGAATCGGTCGGTCGATGCCAGTTGTCGGGATGAAATCGAAGGCCCTCCCGGCGGAGAAGATTGCGGAGGTTATTGAGGAGGTTGCCGGATGGAAAGACGAAGCGCATGAGGTCAATCCGTATTTGGAAATGGTTTTGTTGCTATCCAAAAAGGCTAATCTAGCTCGTGGACCGAACGGAAACTCTACAAAGAATTTGCTGGAAGTTATGAGTATTATTTCGCAGTGAAGATTTCCCAATGTCCATAATTGCTCCCTGCTGGGTGGTGCGTCGGTTAGAATGTCGCTTCCGCATTGCTAACTTCACAGCCGATTAAGCGAGCGCGACACACGGTATAGTTTTTGTTTGTTGACGAAGGACTCTGCCATAAAACTGCTGTTTTTGCTTTTCGCCAAAGGGTCATGCGCGTTCTCCATGAAGCTTGTTATAAAAATGCTGAGTTGCTTACGATCAAATGAATCATTTTCAAAAATACATACTTTTCGTAAACGAGAGACTGTCTCCGAAGATAATACTTTGGCTTCGATGAGATTACAATAATCTTGATTATCGAATGGAATCCGACAGAAGTTGTGCAGTTCAAAACAGCAGACTTTGTGCTTAAATTTATTAAAATTCACGATGACCTTTACCGCCCCACTATTACAAACCATTACCAATCAACAGTCAGCCGCATTTTTTGAAATGACAAGCGCGGTAGGAATCACAAGGTAAAAATATTCTGTCGCGTCTCGGGGAAATGTAATGCATTGTTAAATTTGGCATCTATATTTTGCATGGTAGAAAACAAATTTGTATATAAATGTTAAATCTGGCAGCTACATGATTACCATGCAGAAGTTGTACCCTAATGGTGTACGTCTATGTATAACACGTTTTATATTACGGTTTGTCAACCTGAAAGTTGTTAAAAATATGTACACTAGTCAGTAGCTGTTCCACAAATTACTGTATTACAACAACGTAGATTGCTATAGCTCTGATGCTGCAATAATGGGTAAATAACACCTCTGACCAGTGGCCATCTAAGTTTCCAACTCCAGAAACACCGACGACGAGATTTTATCAATTAAGTACTTTGCTTCTTTTCTGGTCCCTTAGTGGAATCGAACGAAAACTTCGGCGTTTTACAGATAGGTATTTACTGTATCGTGCATTTAGTTACTGACACCGTTAGTACATATTATGGACTATGAACAAAAAAGTAAAAACATGTTAAAAAAACACTGCAGCAAACTTCAGTAGATGTTTTACAGGGCTGTGTATTGTTCTGAGTTCACATCATGACCAGTATGTAGTACTAAATTATGTGGTAAAATTACTACATAGCTAAAAAAACAGAGTGAGGCTATAGCCACCCATTTTCACCCATAAATGGCTATAGCCACCCATAAACACCCATAAAGCGCTATAGGCACCCATATCTGAATTAGGAAAAGTGCACCCATAAACGCTAAAGCCACCCATAAAGAACAAAAAAATAAAAAAACCAATAAAATGCCATGTTATTATGTAGCAACCAAACAACGAAGTTTAACAACCTATGAAGGGTAGTACCTCCTGAAATATCTGCTGTTGACAGCTATGTGTCTTTGACCGAATTCGATACCGCCTTTGAACGCTATAAAGAAGCATCTTTTCAAACATTTGTCACGAAGAAGTCGGAGTACATCAGGAAAGGTCGCGCAGGCGACTTAATGTGCCCGCATCATTACACAGTTTTGAATTCTTTGGTACCCGACGTGACGTGATGTTTTCAGCTGCAATTGTGAACGAAGTACGTCGGACCACGGGGAAGCTAATATAGTCGAAAGATATCTAAACTATCCGGACCGTAAACGACATGGCAGAAAGGAAAAGACGCAAAGAACGTCCAAGAAGCACCGGCAGCCCGCAGCGCATGTATTAGTGGTAAAATAAAAATTAACGCAATATGGGTGCCTATAGTCTTTGTGGGTGTAGCAAACGTTATGGGTGGCTATAGCGATTTATGGGTGCTATGGGTATCTATAGCGGTTATGGGTGTTTATGGGTGACTATAGCCATTTCCAAAAAAATAACACAAAAGCTTAGTAATTAGCAAAGTTTTACTCGCTGTGCATGCATGTGCACACTGACCGAAGACCCTTGATAAGAATAACAAAAATGTCGCGCGACAACTCTTTGACGATCGTAGTTTTTATATTACTGATACTGTAGTAAGCGGATCAATGATTCACTGACAAGTGAAGTTACTCATACGGAAGATGCAAACGACATACAACGCAAAAAAAGATGCGGCAGTAGTATTGTAGACGTTAATGTTTCGACGTATTCATCTGGATTACCATATCCAATGTGGTCATAATGACTAGCGGTTTCCTTTGCTCATGCTCCGAATAATAGCACACGACAGACCGTATACGAGACCTCGTATAGTCATCACTTCTTCATCATTACACATGACTTATCTATTAGCTAGTGTTAGCGCTATCAGCACAGCATTCTCTTAATCTGGCACACTTCTCATTCCACGTGTTCTCTTGCTGCGAAATCTTTCTCCAGAATTGATGGATTCTCTAGAATATTCTTCGTTATCGAGGCAAGTTGGCAGACATTCTGTTACATAACGGCAAGGTTCGAAGACGCCGGCTGACGTTATCGCGGAGCTGTTTTGTGTTTGATATCGCTGGTTATTCGACTGATGTATTAGCCGCGGTATCTCATTTGCATATAATTATAGCCTCCATTATTTTCGTCGCCAGATCGTCCACCAGTCCTCTGGCTAATTGTGTTATTATCTTTCTTTAACTGTGTGGATAAGAGATTAGTTTTCCGAGTAAATAGCTGCATATATACTGTACGCGCGGGATCAAACGAGTCACAGAGCCGTGTACTCGGAAATATGCGCGTCGAATAATCGTACTCTGCCTACTCTCACTCATCTCTCTGCCAGTCCCGTGTAGGGCATTGTTCGCGCAGGGCAAAATTTCTGACTCATTTGATCCCGCGGCTACAGTATAGCTAGCAGTAACGAGTACGAAATTTGATCTGACTTGTAAGCAGCAAAATCAGTGAGTGGACTACAGTTAGATTTTGGACTAGTCGGTAACCCATTAATTCAATTTTTCAGTTAACCATCTTCTGTCCAAAAATGTCTGCCACTGCGACGCGAAAACACGTCCTGGTGATGGTCTTCCCGGCCTTTGGCCACTACATCCCCGGGCTAGAATTAGCCAAGAAAATCGTTCAGTACCATGACGTGACGTTTGTTCTGTCCATCCACAAATTCAAGGATATCGAACAGCGCGGCATTCTCCCCCCGGCGCCCATCCAGTTCCATACGTTTGACGACGGATTCACGTTCAACGTGGACGAGCACATCGGAGACTTGACGGGCTTCGTTAACCAGCTGATCGTCTCAAAACCGTACTACGAAGCGTTCATAAACAGTCTAACCATCACAAAAGATGCTACACCTGGCACGGCCGCCATTCCTCCCGTGGATGCCATCTTTTGCGACGCCACCCTGCCGATGCCGTTCCCAGCTGCTTCCGCCCGCAAGATTCCGCTATATGCCTTTGTTCCGTTATCGGCTAAACTGTTTGCAGGTTTTGGTTCCATTGACGAAAACATCGAAACGGTTCCGGATGAGGTTTTTTACAGCGGTGAGGACGAGCTGTCAAATCAGGGTAAAAAAATGCCGGAAAGTTTCAAGGCTCTGGGGATGGAGTATGGGGACGCCCAGGCCCTTGCAACGGAACTGATGTTCAACTCCTACGAGGAGCTCGAACCGGAAGCCATCGCCCTGATCAGCTCGCTACCGAAATTCGCAAAGACCCCCATGGCATTCATCGGGCCGTTGCTGCCGGAGCAAAAGGACCAGCCGGAGAATGAGACATCCAAAAAGATCCGTACTTGGCTGGACAAGCAAGAAGACCGAAATGTCATCTACTTTTCCTTTGGGACAGTTGCCGTTCCATCAAAAGATCAACTGGCAGAGGTTGCGGAAGCCCTGGTCTCTTTGAAGCGCCCGTTCATCTGGTCACTGCGTGGCTACCAACAGGCCATGCTTCCGGAGAAGTATACCCGCTCGACGGTCGAATCCATGACCGATGAGACTCCCTATCTGATCCTACACTGGGCGCCGCAGAAGCAGATCCTGGCGCATAAAGCGACCGGAGTATACGTCTGCCACTGTGGGTGGAACAGTACATTGGAGGCCGTGTCGTACGGAGTGCCGGTAGTGGCCTGGGCCATGTTTGGGGATCAACACAACAATGCTGCTTTGATTGAGCAATGGGGAATGGGACGCGCAATGCAAGTGGCGGGAATGAAATCGAAAACCGTGCCGGCAAGCGAGATTGCGGATGTGATTGCTACGGTTGGCGGGTGGAAGGAGGGTGAATGTGAGGAGAAACCGTATCTGAAAAAGGCTCAAGAACTCTCTGCATTGGCGAAGAAAGCTGTCGGTCCCGAAGGGAAGTCTACGAAAAATCTGCTAGACGTAATGAGCAAAATATCCGAGTTGTAACGTAATGTGTAAAGCAGTTCGTGAGATGTCGTTTCCAGTTTGATTTTCCTTGTTTACTAGTTTAGCTAATTGTAAGCGTGCGGTTTCACGTACAGTTCGAACGCGGTATGTTCTCGTGACAGTTGTTTAACATCCTGCAGTAATGTTCCAAATCAATAACAATCTTATAGTAGCGGCCGCAAAAGTTAATAATTATGGAATCTGTTGACTGGCTGGGTTTGCTATCAGCCTATCGCTTCCACTTGGATCCTAAATGGAAGAAAAGTGATAATTATGCTCTCCATGCATTCCGAACTATAAAACTTATCTAAAATGGAATGTGCACCTGTGACGCTAATGTAGAAGTACGGTTAAGTACGTACTAAAAAGAAAATGATCCCGGGCCCCCACATACCGTTTCCATTAAAAGCTGCCGATTCAGATATGTAAATGTTTTTTGTTATCAAAGTTTGAGTCGACGATCTTGCTGTGCAATACGTATGGTAACGTATCGCAGCGTAACCTGTGTAACCACAGTTACCACACTATAACTTCCCATAATGGATGCGCGCAAAGCCTGTAAAGACACCATTCTGTAGAAATTTTAAATAGAATCCGAAGAATTAATTTAAGCGCTCGATATCGGCAATACTGCAAAAAAAGACTGCTCAACAACAGCTTCTTCCAGGTTGCCACTCGTTTGATCCCTCACAAACTTACTATGTTTTCATGCACAATGCATACATGCAACGTCCCCGCTCTGGTGCGTTTTTAAAACAGCTTTTTTTCTGTTGGCAGTTGTTAGAGGTAGTGCAGCGTTGGTTTTGGGTGCGCTACCGCGCAACGCATGGGGCGCTTTGCATGGCAGGAATGGCATTAGTTCTTTTGGTTTCGGTTTTCGATATAACGAGTTTTCATTGCAGTAGTCGAGTCTGAAGCGCCAACTATGTTATTTACATTACAATAAAGTGTGGTACTACAAACATGCAATGCAGCTTAAACTGCGACACTTTCCTACTAGTCTAGGACCGTAAAATCGTTTTTCCGCTCCCGCCGGAGTACAGTACATGTGATCACTGGTATCAGATGCTTCCGGTTTCATTACGTTCTGATACCAGATACACGTACCGGTAGCCCAGCGTTCACAAAAAATCCAAAACAGGCAATAATGTCGTAGTGGGTTGGAATTCGCTGCATTTGAAGATGCACACATAGGGCACTGTGCAACGGAAATTACAGTACCTCTACTAATATTAATGTCTGTTGATCGTTTGAATGTCCAAGAAACACCATCAATATCCGGCTGCCGTGACTCTTCAACAAACTGGATAGTTACGCGAAAGTATGAGGAAGCCGAAAACAATCGTTGTTATAATTACAGTTGCCACAATATCACGAAATTCGCCTTAAATCCAAAAGTAATAGACCGGTACAAACTGTTTCCTTTTATTGTTTTCAATATTCCAACAAAACTACAAAACTCCCGGCGATACAACACAGCGATATTTTAAGCTCAGCTATGGAATTATTAAATTAAAGATCATGACAGTCATTTGAATATTCAGTAATCTAGTGATAAAGCAAGACTATTTACAATTTTAAGAAAATGGCTGAAATTAAAAAACAAGTTCTGGTATGTACAGATACATGAGTATGATCGAAGCTAACAAAGAGAAGATAGCACCATAGCGGGATACATGAGTCTTTCATCAGAAAAAAACTGGGACTGAGAACGATAATTTCAACGAAAAGTATCGGTGACCTTTATCTTTTCTCACTTGGCGTGGACATCTGGCGCTTCATAAGTGAAGTGCATGAAGCGTCTCTGCTCCCTCCCTAATCGTCGTATATTTGAAACAGTAAAGAGGTTGCCATAGAGTTTCGAAACGGCATCGGTAGCAAGTACGCAAATATTTACAGCTGTTGCGAAAGGCTGTCAACAACGCTAGCGTTACGGATTAATTTCTGATTGTTACAGTGATGTAGTTATCGTTCTCGAACAAGCCGTGTGGTCAAACGATGATGTGCAGCAGTTCACATAATTTCCGCAGCAAAACACATAGTTTATGCGGCGAATCGTTCGTGTGAGTTTACTTTTACATTCACTGTTCGTAGTTAATTTACTTTTACATTCCCTGTTCATAGTTCTATGAACAGTGAATGTAAACGTTTGCGGAACACAACTAATTCCAGGCAGTTTGCAGCGCAAGTTTATATTACTTACTAAAGCAATAATATATCGAACAGCTACAAATAGCTATGCCAAACGAAGTGCATGCACAAAATAAAAATACTCAGTCTTTAATATTACTGTTTTAACAAATTCTTCAAGGACGCTATCGATGCATCATTGCAGAGGTCACGGTCCATGCACGTACAGGCCATGTGTACAATAAGAGGGGCACCTTCCTCCGCATCAGGACCCGGAATTATGACAGATTTACGGCATTTTTGGAGTTCTGCCGATGTGGACCGGGCTTCCTCCTTATTGCATCCTCTTGACGCCGTCAGACCAGTAAAACAAGGACAAAATATATCACTGCCCAATATGCAGTTTTCTTTACTTACTTCTGGTACTGAATGAAACTTCGCAACCATTGGGACATGACGTACGACTGATGTTAGGCGAATCGAGAGCAACTTTTCCACAGGCAGACGAATCATCACATAGATAACAAAGCCGGGTACGTGAGCGGGATGGAAGTAAACGAGGAATAATTTCAAAATGAATGACTGCGAAGACAACACAGCAGAGACCTAAGCATGCCACCTTCAGTGAAAAGTTTGATCGAAAGATCATACAGAGAAGTGTTAAGGGCGAGGTAAGCATAATTTTGATATAACGACGACGTGGGAGGTTGGCGCGTTACAACGTAACAATTATAAGGCTACGGCCCTACGGGCCACGGCGTCCTGCTTCTCTTTATCGTAGCGATGGGTTACAAAATTTGTAATGTACAAGATAGTTGTTGCTCCATCAAGTGCAAGTTCGAAATCAGAGGTTGCGACCGTCTTCTAGTACTGTATGTACAGGCTGGCGTGCGTCCCATGTGTTTGTATACGGGAAAGCGGAGGCTTGTCTGATTTAATGGAATCTGATGTTGATAACTACATCCTAGTTATGCGTGCGAATGGACTATGCTAACTACATACTCGAACGAAGACAGACTTCATAAAGGAAGATCTAGCTCTGTTAGCTAACTCATTTGGCCCGTTCCGTTTTTTTCCAGTTGTTTATACCGAATCGCAGCAGTACTACCGAGTACTTCGATCGACCGTCGTAATACCGCCATCCACAATACTTAAGTATGAGTGTAGTTTATGAGTGCGGGCGTTGCTATGTTGTTGCTATGTGTACAGCTGCAGTAAGCCTGTACTCACATACATATTGTCTGTACTTGCATATGTATTATAAGTACTGTTCTAAATTGTATGACTGGTTTCACATAAATATGTTAATGCGATATGTTAATGCGATATAGTTTCTTACTTTTATTCTCTGCGGACATTTTTCTGCATACATGGAAGCGAACAAAGAGAAAAAATGTGATTTGCGGATTCAGCTGGCTGTTCGGTTTCGCCGCTTCCAGCCGCAAAAACGTTAGCTACAATTCTGATTTCTTTTGTCCGTCTTTGGGTTGTTCCGCTGGCTTCCCATCACGATCGGTACCAGCATTTTCTCTTTTTATAGTCCTGTCCGGGATTTTCTCGGGCATCTTGCGCTGAGTGTCGGGTCGCAGTTGTTCGGGTTTGTTTGGTAAGGGAGTGGCAGCTTCTTTATTTGTCGCTGCTACGGGTGTCGTGATAGGTACGGCTGGAGCAGCTTTCTTTGTCGCTGCTGTTGGTGTCATAATAGGTACTGTTGGAGCATCATTCTTTGCTGCTTGTATTGGCGTCGCGATAGGTGTTGCAGGAGCAGCTGGAGCATCTTTCTTTGTCGCTTCTGTTGGTGTCGTAGGTATTGCTGGAGTAACCTTCGTTACTGCTGCTACTGGTGTTGCGACACTTGTTGCTGGAACTGCTGCAGTACTACTCCTAATCGTGTGCGTCGTGGTGCTGGTCGATACCGTCGTACTCGCGGCTGGAATGGCGGTAGTACTAACTGTCGGGTCCTGGTTGGTAGTTGATGGTGCCTTGGTTGTGGTGCTTACTGTTGCCGTGGTCGTGCTCATCCTCGCGGCACTTGTACTGCTGGCACTACTTGACTGTGTCGCGGTTGTTGTAGTCGGAGCAGCGGTGGTCGAGATCTTTGTTGTGGGAATGGGAGCAGCGGTAGCTGTCGTGGATCTCGTTGTTGAAGGAGTCGCTGTGGTCGTCTACGTAAAAGAATAATCTTTAGTATTACACGTAGATTACCACAAAGTCACTTGAACACTGCGCATTTATTATTACGCCCGCATAGACGTACTTCGAAGTAGTCATCCGCAATGCGTCCAACACGTGGAAAAGCATTATGCACGCGCTTTTACTTATGCTGACTCTTACCGTTACGGGGGTGACTGTGACATCGCTTGCCTGCATTTTTTCCAAATGTATTCCAAAACTATCTCTTTGGTTGTGAATATGAGTCGCTACATGGTCGGTAACATCTTCCTCGTCATCGCCTAACCGGATACAAGACAAATCAAATAAACGATAAATCGTATGCATTTCTTTCAAATTCTAGATCATAGTTGAGTATGTCTGTTACGCAAACGAAAAAAATACTGATCGCGAAGGGGTTAAGTGGTTTAACGAACAAAATTACAGTACAAAGTAACGGCATAAGACCATGTCTGTGGGAAAGCACGGCATCATAATCAACTAAGAAGAAACCGAAAATCACAGGTGCAAATTGTAGTTTGATGGCCAAATGTTCAGATTACTCCATGAAAACAATCAGGTGTTGTTAGAATGCTTACCTGACCACGCCCAAGGCCACTGCCAGCTGAAAATTGTTGTAATAAAAATAAAACTTAGAAAGAAAATAAGTAAACAGCGCATGTTGGAATCGAATCGGAATATTTATACAAATATAAATCACTGTACAAGTTACAGATATAACGTTCTCCAGAAGTGCATTACACGGTCGCTTCTTATGCAGCCGCAAGTCTGTAGCTCTGAGAAAGTACCGACTCCAAGGTATACATAGTTTCAATATGAAACCCACAAGACAGACAGTACAAACGATGTTATGCGGAATACTAATTTAGCAACAGACAGCAAAATAACAACTACATTTTGCAAGGCTAACGTTTTAAAATTAGGCTGTTCCATGTTGCTCTGTAATTAGTACTGTAACTGCATGTTAACGTTACCTGAGAGTAACGTTTGGTGTGATTGACCTAAGGCTCTTTGTCGGATTGAGATAAATTCGTCAGAGATGGCTTCTTGTTTTTCATAATGAAAGCACGTCAAAAGTAAAACAGGATTTTGAACATTAACGGTCAAAACGTAACGCAACGTTGCTAATGGCAAAAATTCCAAGAGTATCCTGTAAGGTCACCAAAATCTGCTAAACATATTAATATACTCTGCGCTGAAAAATTTAAACACA
>JAQGAU010002002.1:0-16983 GCA_034698045.1 Paramacrobiotus richtersi | reverse complement strand
CGCGGGGATTCTGGCGCAATAGCGGATGCAGGGCGAGTTGCAGCAGATCAAGAGCAGGTACGTTGACGCCGTTGGTTGCCGTTTCCGCCAGACGAGAGCATGTTGATTTCGTGAGAATTTCTCAACATTTTCCATCGTCGTTACTGGTATGTAAATCGGCTAGTAAAGGACTAGAGTAAAACATATCATGCAGTAAAACAACACTAAAACGGATTATAAAATGTATGATTCAATAAAAAATAATTTAATTTAATTAAAATTTAGTGTAGTCCAAAAAGAATTGAAATAAAATTTGGATGAAATCAGAAAGGAATAAATTAAAATAAAATTTAGATTAAATCAAAAAGAATGTAATTAAATTAAAATTTAGAATAATTCAGAAAGAATTTAACTAAATTCAAATTTAGATTAAATCAAAAAGAATTCAATTAAATTCAAATTTAGATTGAATCAAAAAGAATTTAGTTAAATTATGATGTAATTTAAACGAAGAAAGAATTAGACATAGATTAATAAAACTCGGTGTTCCGAGTTTTAGTAGTGTATTCATCTACTGGTTGCTGACAGAAGGTTTCGGTTGTAGTTTGGCGGGACTTCAAGCTCGTGTGGAAGAAGCCGAAACACAGACTCGAAGTGCTGAACGAATGCAGCGGGAAGCGGGTCGAAAGCTGACCGACGCGGAAATCGCTTTAAACGAGGCTAACCAGCAGAAAAATGTACGGACTGTTTTCTCATGGTTGTAGTTCGTAGTCGTTGTTTTTTTATCAGTAATTGCATTATTTTTCATCGATAATAATTTTTTTATCCTTCATATCGAAAAATAACAATATTTTGCGATCAGTAATTCTCAAACTAATCTTTCCTTAACGGGTGGATTTTTGCAGATGTTGAAGTCGGATTTGGACCAGCTACATGCTGACATGGAGAAGGAAGTGGTGTCCCGCGCTGCTCTGCAGAAGGAACTGATTACGGTGAAGGAAACGGGCGAATTCGAGCGGAAACTGGCCCTCGATGTGCGAGTCTACGACACCATTAATTTCTGTTATTTTGTTCAAAAAATGTACGCTTGTTTATCCGTGTGTCAAACGTGATACACATGTGCAGTTGATGTTTAAGAGAATTGATACATTGTGTATCATATACATATACATATATACACATGTACATATACATGATGTTTAAGTGAATTGATACATTGTGTATCAATCATATACATGTACATATACATATATACACATGTACATATACATGATGTTTAAGTGAATTGATACATTGCGTATCAATCATATACATGTACATATATACACATGTACATATACATATATACACATGTACATATACATATATACACATGTACATATACATATTTACACATATATATATATATCCTATGCATGATCTACATTGTAGAAAGTCAAGCGTCAGGCCGTTCCGTTGAATGCCGTGGACAGCAGCAGTGCGCGCCGCTCCTGCCAGGATGTCGACATGAACCGCATGCGGGAACAGGCGGATATGGATGCTATGCGCAAGGTCATTGAGGATCAGCTGGCCGAAACCTATCAGCGCAAGGTACTTTATTTTCGAAAGCTACTTTTTCAGTTCATGTCCGTTTGTGAACCTGAAGTATAAATAAGTGCTATTAAATTGTGAATTAAATAATGGTGAAGTATTGTTACTGATTCACTATCTCACATCAAAGTGTCAGTGAAATACTTTCCAGTTGAGATTTTGAATTTTATCGTGTAATCTGCGATGGGGATTTTTGTTATTTAATTAAATGTACAAGTAGCGATACTGGAGTTTATTACAAAGTTAATCAATACGTCCGTTAATAGTTGGGGTCTGTTAATAGTTGGACGACATGAGTAACCAGCTGCGCCTGATGGACCACGATCGGCAGTATGAACAGCAGAGTGCCGCGACCGCCGACAAGAGTCACCGGGAAATCGCCCAACAACTGGCGGATGCGCAGAAAGTTGTAAGCTTTGCTCGCGGCGTGACGTACTCCATGCTAACCTGTCTGATTGATATCAGTTTTTTGCCAGTTGTAGTTTCCATTTATTAATTGACTTCATATTTTCCGATTTGTTAATCAACTTTCTATTATGCGTTTTTATTATGCGTTTTATCGTACATATAAATTTTTAAAAAATGTACAGAATTATGTCCACATTGTTGAAAAACGTATACTATATTATGTATTAAAATATAGAAGTATATATTATATTAAAAATATATATAATTATGTTTATTCTGTTGATGATTATTTCACGTTTTTCCAATTTCTTTGAATATGGGTTCATTTCTCCAGATGGGGCATTTCTGATATATATAAATTTTGGATATATTTTACATTCTGATTTAAAATTATGCACTCGTTGGTCATTTGCTTTCTAAATGAATATTTTGGTGCAGAATCGTGATTGTGAGGACGAGCTGAAGCGGCTGCGCGAGGAATACGACAAGTACAAGGCGGAAACGTCCGAGACGGCCCGCATTGACAGCGCACGTTACCGGAAGCTGGCTACTACCATTGCGGCGGGATTCAAGGAGTACATGTCCTCCAAGAAAGCAGAGGAAGAGCGGTAAGTGATCTATCGACTGCGGCAGTGTGCAGTTTGGGTATTATCTGGACCATACTGTGTGGCCGCTTAAATGTTGGTTTTTCTTTTGTTTTCGAAACTTCCCTGTTTTTTTATATGTTCACGTGTATCGTACATTTATATTTTGCATGTTTTTCTTATTTCTTTTTCACGTTAATTATTTATTAACCGATCGGTATTTTACCTACATTTTGTTTATCTTTTTCACTTATTCCTTTTTTTGGTATATTGTATTTATCACATATTATACGATTACCGAGCATCCATTCTCTGCAGTTTGGGTATTTCGACCCCGGAACCCCCTACCGATCCGTCACCCCGCGGGAAGAAGCGCAAGCAGTCCGGAGTGAGCTTCTCACGGGAGAAGGCCCGTCGCGCCGACAGTGTGACACGTTTCCACAGGCAGACGACGCACAAGACCTTCAGCAAGGCCCGCGGCAGTGAGGAGCTGGGCAATCCGGAAGTGGACCCCGGAAAGGTTGCTCGCACAGAGGATGCCGGCGACAAGGTGCGCATCGTTTCCTGTATGATTTTGAGTGATTGTAGTCTTTTGGTGCAAGTAAATACATACAAGAACCCAAGCAAATAAAAAACTTATTCCAATCAGCACGACACGGAACACTGCTCAACCGGGCATAGTTTCTGCACTTGGAAGAAACAAATTGATTCGGCTAGTTTTCACCCAGTTTTTAAGTACAAACTTTCTGCCGATCTCGTTAAACAACAAAACAGCACTTTTACACCAAGTTCCACAAGATTCACCAGTACATTACTTGATTAGTACGGAGTTTTTTGTGCTGTACAGTTCGCCATAGTCGTCAGCTGATTGATTTGTTCCTTGTAGACGACGGATATCTCGGGAGGTGTACTGAACCAGACGGCGCCGGGAGATGCCATCATCGCCTCCTCCAGCACAGACGACGCAGCAGAAGCCGTCCAGCAAGAAACCACTGGCGAAAAAGTTCGCAAGGCACCAATCAAATCAAAGGCAAGAATGAACAACCAACTATATGATTATGTGTAAATTACGCAGAAACTACGTACATTGCAAAATGTCAATAAAACTTATTAAAATTAGAACAACAATTTGACTAATGAAAATTAGGAATTCAGTTACTAATTATACAATTTACTTTGGTTTCTACATTGTGCTGACGGACATTTGTCCTAGACTCTCGCCCAACGGATTCAACCTCCACGCACGCGCAATCCGTCCGCACGGGCAACAGCGGAGAGGGAATAGGCTGTTTCTGTTAGCGTGGCGGTATCAGCTTGGGGTACGGCGTCATTGGGCGGTTGCGCTGTGTGTTGTGGATGTGTGATGGATTTCGGTTACTCTTCAGCCAAAGATAGTTTTAACGGCTGTTCGTACAGGTTTTATCTTTTTTTACTCTAGAGAAAAGTATTGTTCATGCTGCTTTAATTTTTACAGATTTTACAAATGTTTACTTTATTTTAATGAAATAAACGATGTTGCGGTCGATCCTGTGGCGTAAATCCGGTATTTTGTTGTTGCCTTTTTTCGGGAAATGGTGATGTAAGAAAAGACTTTCAGAATTCGTTGGCTGGTGAATTTTGATCGCGACTGTTGGGCGTTACAACGAGAAATCATGAGCTACAGCCGCAGGAACTTGATAAGGCACTGCAAAAAGTTATAAGCCGTCAAAATTGATATCTCATGTTCGATCAAAGTTCACAACGCACTTTCAGTTCACTTCAACTTGACAAGAACCAAACTCAAGTACAGCGGCAATAGTCTACTTTATTTCGACCCGAATCTTTTCTGGAGCTAATACTGTAAAAATCCCGACAGTATCCTGATACGGAAATATGATTTCGGTATATACAGTTCTCGTAAAATTGTTCAATGTAAATATTAACATAAAAAAGGCTGATTTACTTTGACACAAAAACAACTTAACATGCCAACAAAAGCAGGAACAATCCAATAGTATACAGTAATGTCTGAAGTGTAGCCACCGTATCAGGGTCTGCTAAACACAACGCCTGTCCACGCCAACCGGTGTACGTATCCCAGTTTATTCCAAATTATCACTCCCCAGTCCTTCAGCTTTCCCAACGAACACCAACCCTCATATCAAGGGAAAGGTCGAGTATATGAATCATAATGACATTGTAATTAAACCTACCGCGAGACAATTAAAGCAGAAGAAGGTGAAGATTGGGACTGTGCCGGTTTGGACTGCATGCGCAATATTCGTCCAACAGATCACCGTGAGACGACTTTATAAAGTACTTTGCTTACGGTCTTGTTTTTGTTTCCAACACAAACACTGAACACCGGAAATATCCAGGCCAGCGTAACTGCACCAACAACAACCGGCTGGAGATCAACTACACCAAGGAGGCATCCACATTTAATAGTCTGCAAGGTGTTCACAGTTTCTCGATTGTCGCCGAACTCTGCGGTGGAGTGGACAACCGACAACGACGCCTGACAGCATGCACAGCTATTCCGCCAGCCATTGCTGGATTAGCAGAACTGTTTCCAAGTCACCGTAAAACTGCAAAATAACATACAAAAAGATCCCTGATGATAAAATCGCTGGACGATTTATTCATTTAAAGCAATGGAGGTTTAAGTAAAATCAAATCAACGTTTTGCCAAATGCAAGCATCGTTGTCGGATTCTGTCTATTTACTCAAACCGCGTAACAGGTATGCCGGCCTGTAGGTTCAAAACTACGGTGGTACTCGTAATACACGTATACGTAGACGTAAATAATCTTGTCTGAATCACAGTCTGATTGTGACACATAACTGAACAATGATGTACATGGAAAGGCCGTTATCGTCTACTGTTAAACACACATGGTCAGTTTGGCCGTGGTGAAAGGTCATGAAGCTGTGGTCTAACTCGGCAACGTCCACGTGGTAAAATTTCGCCAGCAAAGTTGTTCAGTTTTTACGAAATCGCCATAATATGCAATCGAAATGCACGATACGTATACGGTATACCCATTAACAGTAAGGACTACAAGAGTTTAACTTCACTCTAGATTTATGTTCCATTTAAACTCCTTCGTATAAGCTAGCTGCTGTAATGCGCTAAAAAACACCGGTGGGTGAAAATTTTACCTAATGGTCGCTAGAAAGGCAAGCAAGTGTTCTGAATGTGAAATAGACAGGCAAATATCAGTTTGCGTGAGCCACCGGGTTTGGACAGAGGAGACGGCAAACGTCCGGACGGCCTGACGCTTATGCCCTGGAAGGCCGGCAAACCGCTCGTGTGGGACGTAACTGTGGCAGACACACTCGCCGACTCCTACATTGCCCGAACCAGCACAATTTGTGGAGCAGCTGGCGATCAACGGGAAAGACAAAAGGAAACCCGATACAACGCCCTGAGCGACCGCTACTATGTCCAGCCAATTGGGTTCGAGACTATGGGGAGGTGGGGCCCGCGGGCGACGGCCTTCTTGAAGGAAGTTGGACGCAGAATACGGGAGAATAACGGAAATCCGCGATCAATGGAGTTTCTGCGACAGCGCATCAGTGTAGAAATTCAGAGAGGCAACGGCATTTGTGTTTTGGGCACCGTTGACTCGACCAAGGAAATGGAAGACGTATTTTTGTTTTTTAATGTTTAACTGTGTGATTTTTAAACCGCCTTGAAGAGATGTACATGCCGCTAACAGTAATAAAGGGTGTTTGTATGTGCAAGCGCTGTTCGGTGAGTCCAGTTCCACTGGTCAATGCTGTGATGGAGCGCGCGGCACGGGATAACAAAGGAGACCTAATTGCTTCTTTCTCCTAATCAATCTGATGCGCTGATTTTATGATCATGTTTTGATCGAAAGGACAGTGAGCAAAGCAGACTGGAATCTTGCAAGAAAGTGTGATCAGGAAACCAGCATTCACCCAATTTCGTGCACCGTTTCAAAAGGAACAATCTATTAGCGTCTTCTTGTCACTTGCAGTAGTGGACGGCTGGACGCATTCTGCATCGATGAAATATCAGTGTTTCAAAGTTCAGTTGTTTATTACAGTATAATCGTCATCTGGCCACGAATAACGAAGTACATACTCGTGTAAATTTTCGATGTTTGATTGTAGTCTTTGAATGATTAGTGACACGGGTTTGTTGTGCATAGTAGGGCGGGAATACATGCTCATGTGGAAGCTCAGGTTACAGTTGCTGAAAACATCGATGAACAACTGATGGACGCAGAAGTCGCGGAGAACATGGCCAACCAGCCGGACAACGTACGTATATTGTGCGTTTTACTAGTTAGAAAAACTACAAAAATCTGAATCTGATTGTCTTATCTTACAGCGACTTCATGACCTTTTGCTTCTAATCATAATAATATAATAAATATAATTATAAATATGATAATATACATAAAATAGTAATATATAATAAATTTATTATTATTTCCATTATTATCATTCTTTTTTGGTGGTTTTATCTATAGATAATGCAGGGTCAGGTCGTTCCGCTGAATGCCGTCTACAGCAGTGCCTATCCCTTATTCCAGGATGTCAACATTCTGCGCGAACAGTTTCGAACCAGTTTGGCAGCTATGCAGCTGGCCGAAAATCAGCTAGCCGGGATGTTTCAGCGGAAGGTATGTGCGATTTTCCCGGCGTGTTAAAAGCAAAAATTATGCACTGTCAATTTTGTCAATGTTTTCCCGCGTTTTTTAACGACAATGTTAACCATTAATTAAATCAGAATGTTTTCTTCTCCACAAAAATTTGCAATTTTATCATATATTTTATTTTCAAAATTCAGAAATTTCTCTGAAGTTATTTATTTTATGAAATTGGGATTTACAGTGTTTGTAATAGGGTCTGGTAAACTGTGACTTTATTTCGTCTAATTTACCGGTATAGCTTTATTTTATTTTGAAATCTTTCCGTCATCAATTGTCTTCTGATGTGGGATATTTCTTTACAGTCTGGCGACATGGAGAATAAACTGCGGAGTCTGGAAAAAGATCTGCAGCACCAACAGCACACTGCCAATGCCGCCCTGGACGATTGTCGGGAGATGGCCGAGCAACTTGTCGCTGTGCAGAAAACTGTAAAGTCTTCATTATTTGGTTTTTTAATTAAATTAAAAATAAATGAAAATCATAGGAAGAAAATTTCTTTAATTATTTGATTAAACTTAAAATTCATGAAAATTCCAGCACAAAGTTTCTGCAATTACTTTGGTAAGGTTCAAATCAATAAAAAGTGTAGAAAACATTTTTTTTAATTATTAGATTTACTTAAAATAAAATCAATGTAAATTTTAGAGAGAAACAAATTTTATGGAATTATTTGAGTTATATTATATGGAAACAATTTTATGCAACTAGGGAACTGGAAACGTATGGAAGCGCATTTTTTTGATTAAATTGCTGCTACATTTAGTTATTTTGGGCAGAATGACGAACGGGAGGAAGAATTGCGCCGGCTGCGCGAAGAATACGGCAATTACAAGGAACAGACGGAACAGCGCATGCATGAAATGTCCAATACGATCCGTGAGATCAGCGCTCACTGCCAACGTCTGACAGAGGAGAACAAGGATCTGGCGGGGATGCAGGCCGACTTTGTAGCGGCAGTGGCGCAGATTAAGGCATACAATGCCGCGAAGAAAGGGGGGGAAGAACGGTAAGATTTTGCATCCGAGAATTTGTTGTTCTGATGGCGACACATAACATGGGTGTACTTTCTCCGCTGCTTCCCGGAGGAGCTGACCTTCCAGTGACCTTTACAATTGTAAAGGGTGTTTAGAATGATTTAGCCGCTCGATATATGTCGATAATTTTGTTGCTTGTGTATGCTTTTAATTTGTTGCGTGTCTTGTATATATGTTGGTTATTTTGGTCCGGATGCTATTGCCGCACTAAAAACGGATTTTTGCAGTTCAATAACGGACTGCCATTCCGAGGCGAGTTCACGCAAGCGGAAGGAGCCGGACGGGAGTGCGCCGCGACCGGCTGTGACGGATTCGGCCCACCAGAGGATTCGCTTAATAGGGGATCCCATCCCCACGGAGAATACCGCCAGAATGGTAGACGCAGCGTTGCCTTGCCAAGCAAAGCCAGGAATCATGGATATCATGGATATGGTAAGTTATAAGAAAAATAAAGAAAAGGCATACAATAATTATGTGATTCTCGGAGAAACTGCGTATGGGTAACTTTTTTTTTAAATACGCATTAAAACTAAAACTACAAAATTAATTTACAAAACATAGCTTAATTTAATCCGTTTAACGTTGTTAATATCCTACCATCCCCTGCTAGGAGATTCGGCCGAACACACCGCCACAACCCGGTAAGCAGCAGGGCCGGGGCGGCTGTTTGTATTACTGTGGAATCTGTCATGATTCCCAGCCCCATGGCGGCAGGGTCCGGGCCAATGCCGTCGCCCACATGTTGGGCGTCCGCGCGAAAGAGGGCGGGAAACAAGCCAGCGCTGGACCGTGCCTTCTGTGGCGTACTGGAGCAATCAATCCCCAGGATCGACAGGATTACCTGCTGGGAAAGTATCCACGGCAAGGACTGCGTTGTGTGCGATATGGGAACGGGCTGGAGGGCGAAACTGTCGAGGAGGGCGACCCGGAGTGGACGGAGGAGAAGAAGAAAGGGAGGCGCGTGTTCATTATCGACCGAGATAGAGCAGAGGCGGAGGCAGTGCGGGCGGCGGTCCACGGAGAGGGAATGCCGTAATTCCCTCAGACTGTTGTTTGTACTGAAACAGACTGTGTTTTTGTACTTTTTGATTGTTTAACAAGAGATTGTTCAGATGGGTTTATTCCTAACGCTTTTGTTGTTTGAGATGTTTGGTTGTTTTTTGTTTGTTTTATACATAACAGTGTTTGCGGATACATTGACCTATATGACCAGGGGTCAAGGTGTACCTGGCTCTGTTGTTGTTTTTTTGTAAACTTAGCTAAAAGATATCACTCCTCGGTATTCGGTGGTGGTGAACTGTTGATCGGATTTTGACGGCTGAGCATTCAGCACGAGTACAGGCTGACAATTTATGCCAGTCTGCTGGTAAAGGTTGATCAAAAAGGGCAGAACGATAACCCTTGCAATGGCCTGAACAGTGGACACTGTGACAACACCAGATTTTTGCTTCAAAAAGTTGCTAGAATCTGCAAAAATACCGCTTACGCACAATACCACATTTAGCAACAATAAAAAGAAAACTTCATACAAAAACTGTTCCTGTAGGTTGTGCACTAAAATCCATAAAAGTGAAATTTCCAACACACGCTAAATACCGAAAACATCCAGGCCAGTCTAATCGCCAACAACGACCGGATGGAGATCGACTTCAACAAAGAGGCATCCAGATTTACAAATCTCTTACGTGTTCACAGTTGCTCGATATTCGCCGAACTACTCAGTGGAGTGGGCAGCGACGCCTAGCTGGCAGTATGCACAGCTATTCCGGCTGCCGTTGCTGTTGTTGTCGTTGTTGATGAACAGAATTGTTTTGAAGTGACCGGAAAACTGCAAAATAGTTAATGCAATAAGATCTTTGAAGATAAACTCGGTAGGCGATATACTGATTTAAAGCACTGGAGCTTTAAGTAAATTCACATATATGGTCAGTTTGGCAGTACTGAAAGGTCATGCGGCTGTGGTGACATCCAACGTTAACACCCGGCAACGTCCAAGTGGTGAACAAAGTTCTTCGATTTTTACGAAATCGGCATAATATGCAATCGGAATGTAAGACACCCATTAACAGCGATAACTACAAAAGTTTAACTTCACACTAGAGTCTTGGCTTATGTTCAATTTAAACTCCTTCGTACAAGCTAGCTGCTGTGGTGCGCTGAAATACACTAAACAAGAACGCTAGCTTCTACGGGTTGTCATAAATTTTGCCCAGAGTAAAATCTGCGCTGAAAATAAATAAAATATAACTTGTGACCTTCGGCCAGCCGTAAGAATTCTTTGTTAAGCATACCTAGTTTTAGCTTCAAAAGCAAAAAACAACTATGTTACGCTCACAGAAGTATTAAAAATTCAGAAGCGGCCGGTGAAATTTCACCCGATGGTATTCTGGTCGCTTGGAAGGAAAGTGTTCTGAATGTGAAACAGACAGGCAGATACTAAATTAGTATCAATTTATATGTGCACTGTTCGGTGTGTCCACTGGTCAATGCTGTGACCAAGGCACATATATTTTACATCTGCCTTGCTGTGACGAAGCGCGCGGCACGGGATAACTAACAAGTAAGGAGACAGCTAATTGCTTCTTTCTCCTCATCAATCCAATGTGCTGATTTTATGATCATGTTTTGTATCGAAAGCACAATGAGGCAAAGCAAACTGGAGTCTGGCCAGAAAGTGTGATCAAGAAACGAACATTCACCCAATTCGTGCGGCTTTTCAAGAGAAAAAACCTACTAGCGTCACTTTCTTAATTTCCCTTGCAGTAGTGGACGCATTCTGTGCTGATTAGTGATACGGGATTATTGTGCATAGGATGGCTGGAATATATGCTCATGTGGATGCTCAAAATGTGGCTACAGTTGCTGAAAACATACATGGACTGATGGAAGCACAAGTCACGGAGAACAAGGCCAATCAGCAGAACAAGGTAAGTATATTGTGCATTTTACTTTTACTCGTTAGACCGCAGCAAATCTGAATTTTTTATATTTTCTTATTTTAGACCGGTTTCATGAACTTTTACTTTCCATTACGCTAATATAATATTTATTATACTATAATGTATTAATTATAATACTCATTATAATTAAAAATTCAGCTAAAGTAATATTTAAGCTAAATTAGGGAAGTTAGCATGAAGATTAAAATGTAAGATCAAATGTTTCACCATTCGATAGAACTCGACGATCTGAGGCGAACGGCATCAAATTAATCGCAAAAACGTATTACTGACGCTACTATGCAGCGCGAGTACGTCGTGCTTGTAATATAGTAAATGTAGTATTAATTACTATATATAGTTATTATTTCCGTTATTATCATCTGTTGATTTTGCTGGTCATTCATAGACAATGCGGGGTCAGACCATTCCGTTGAATGCCGTCGACAGCAGTGGGCGCCCCTTATTCCAGGATGTCAACATTATGCGCGAACATTTCCGGACAAGTTTGGCAGCTGTGCAGCAGGTTGAGGATCAGCTGGCCGGGATGTATCAGCGTGTAGGTTCTTCCGGCGTGTTAAACGCGAAAATTCTGCACTATTTCGCTTTTGTTTCGATTTTGTAAAATTTCCCTGCGTTTTTCGGCGACAATGTTAACCATTAATTAAAGCAAAAGGCTTTTCCCCACAAAAATTGCAATTTTATCGTGTATGCTATTTTGAACATTTCTTTCAAAATACTTCTTTTATTATTTATTTTTAAAAAATTAATCCTATTTTTTAATTAGTATTTTAGTAAAAATTTTTTTAGTTTTCACCGATATTGTGATCTAGTGTGGTATATTTCTTTGCAGTCTGACGACATGGAGAATCGAGTGCGGAGCCTGGAGAAAGATTTGCAGCAGCAACAGAACATCGCCAATGCCGCCCTGGACGATTGTAGCGAGATGGCCCAGCAACTACTGGCTGTGCAAAAAACTGTAATTATTTGGTTTTCTTAATTCTGTTACTTAAATCGAAAATTTCTGTGACTATTTGCTTAAATTAATTAATGGAAATTATAGAGAAACAATTGAGATTATCTGGTTTAAATTAAAATTGATAGCAAGTCTAAAAAGACTATCATTCTTTGGCAATGACTTGATTTAAATTAATGTTAATGAAAATTATAGCAACACATTTTTTGTAATTATTAATTATTTGGTTCAAATTATAAAATCAATGAATTTTCTAGAAAAAGTTCCTGAAATTATTTGGTTTAAATTAAAATTAATGAAAATTATAGAGAAACAATGTTATATGACAAGTTAACACGTATGGAAAGAGATTTGTCTATATATACATATGTCACATTAGTTGTTTTCGGCAGAACGGCGAACGGGAGGAAGAACTGCGCCGACTGCGCGAAGAATACGCCGATTACAAGGAACAAGCGGAAAAGCGCATGCATGAAATGTCCAATACGATCCGCGAGAGCAGTGCTCGCTGCCAACGGCTGACCGAGGAGAACAAGGATCTGACCGGGATACAGGCCGACATTGTGGCGGCAGTGGCGCAGATTCAGGCACACAATGCCGCGAAGAAAGGGGAGGAAGAGCGGTAAGATTTCGCATTCGAGAACATATTGTGCTAACGGCATCTTAAGTTATCATGCAGCAACTGTTGGCAATTTCTGTTTTGAAGAAGTTTCAAATGTAATTTCTTCTTGTATTTTTTGTCCCAGGATTGTAATGATTTACCGTGTATTCAGAATGTTAGGGTGTTTGCTTTTTTCGTTGCCTTCCGCAGGAGGTGACCTTTGAGTGACCTGCACGCTTTTAATGGGCGTTTAGATTCATTGAGCAATTCGATGTGTGTATCTGTTTGTCGATAAATGGCTGCTTGTTTTTGTTTTTTATTTTGTTTATATGTTGGCTATTTGACACGTTCCGTTCTGCCGACTAATAACGGATTTTGCAGTGGAACGCCGGAATGCTTTTCCGAGCGGAGGTCGCGCAAGCGAAAGGAGCCGGAAGGGGGTTCGCTGCGACCGGCTGTGACGGATTCGGCCCATCAGAGGATTCGCTTGATGGGGGAGAGTGAGACCGTCCCCGCTGAAAATCCCGCCAAAACGGTATATAAGCATTTTGTTTGCCAAGAAAAGCCAAGAGTGATAGATATATATGTAAATCAAGAAACAAGGTTTGTCTGGTTACGAAATAAATACAAAATACAAATACAACAAATGAAAAGGCATACATGTAATTAATGGAGAGACTGCGAGTTGGTAAATTTTTAAACAACAAATGTTATTCAAATTACAAGAAATTTTGTACAATTCATTCGCGTGCTAACGCGAAATGGGATTAGTTTTTGGTGTGATTTTTGGAATTTTCTTATGTGTCAAATGAACTATTACATTTAAACTAGTAATTATGCAATTTAGTTGTAAAAAGCTTCATATATTTATAACATTTATTTCTATTACAAATGAATAAAAATTAACATATTATGAAACTTAGGCAGTTACGTGAAAATTGCTGAAGTGACAGTTACAATTAAAATCAGACACTTCAATTTTAGTTTAAAGTATTATTTAGACATGCTGCTTGGTGATGAACATCAGCAAATTACAATTGTTAATGGTTTATTTGGTTATAACCCAGACACATTGCTGACACAATAAAAGTTCCAGAAATCAAAAATGTGTCCCAGTTAGCAAGCGAAGGAACAGTAGGCAGTAATTTTATCAGTTTCACATTTTTAACATTGTACATCCCCTGCTACAGGGGATTCGCCAGGACAAACCGACACAAGCCGGTAAGCAGCGGGGCGGCTGTCTCTATTACTGCGGAATATGTCAGGATTCCCAAGTACAAGGCGGCGCTCTCCGGGCCAATGCCCTCGTCCACATGTTGGGCTACCGGGCGAAAGAGGGTATGAAAAGACGGACCAACGGGCCATGCGAGCAATGGCGCAATGGCACCATCGATCCCCAGGATCGACAGGATTACCTGCTGGGAAAGTATCCGCGCCGAGGACTTCGTTATGTGCGATACAGGAACGGGCTGGAGGGCGAGATTGTCGAGATGGGCTACCACGATTGGACGGCGGAGATGCAGAGAGGGAGGGGCGTGTGCGTTGTCGACCGAGATCAAGCCGAGGCGGAGGCAGCGCGAGCGGCGACGGTCCACGGATAAGGAATACCGTCCATCACTTTATACAGTTTCGAAACATCCAAACATTTTCATTAGCCACTGTAGTCTCTTCTGACGGAGTCTAGCTACTGTACAGTAGTGCAATAAAATGATAATAATAATACCAGATGTTGTTTGTACTTTTTGATTATTAAACAAGAGAGTGTTCAGATGGTTTTACAGTATTAAGAAATTAAGAACCGCTTATAGTAGAAGTATTAAGAATTCAAAAACAGTGGGTGAAAATTTCACCTAAATAAATGGTCGCTAGGAAAGAAAGTGTTCAGAATGTGAAACAGACAGGCAGATATTAATTTGTATATGCACTGTACGGTGTGTCCACTGGTCAATGCTGTGATGAAGCGCGCGGCACGGGACAACTAAGGAGACAGCTAATTGCTTCTTTCTCCTCATCAATCCGATGCGCTGATTTTATGATCATGTTTTGTATCGAAAGCACAATGAGGCAAAGCAAACCGGAGTCTGACCAGAAAGTGTGATCAAGAAGAAACGAGCATTCAACGAATCTCGTGCGTCTTCTGAAAGGAAACATCTATTAGTGTCTTCTTGTCACTCGCTGTAGTGGACGGCACTGGACGCATTCTGCTTCGCTGAAATATCAGTTTTTCAAAGTTCAGTTGTTTAGTACGGTTACTGCATAGTATGGCGGGAATACGTGAGGTTACAGTTGCTGAAAACATTGATGGACAACTTATGGAAGCAGAAATCACGGAGAACACGGCAAATCAGCCGAACAACGTACGTGTATGTATGGTGTGTTTTACTTGTTAGACAGTAGTAGTAGCCCGTCTGTATAGCCCTAACTGGTGACGGTGCAGTTTTTGGTTCGTGTTCGGACATGTTTTCTGTCATTCATGTTTGAACATGTTCTGGCAGTTGGAGAAAATTTAGGGCGTGGTTGGATTCGCTGAGCAAAGCTGAAAGTTATTGAAGAAAGGTTAAACACCAGTAATAAGTCCCAATAACTAGTAATTAGTAGCAACTACTAATGTAGCTGATTTTAATAAAACGTTATAATACGGACAGCTAACAACTGTAAATAAAAAATAATGCTATTAGTCATATCTACAGAAAACTGGATAATAAGGCCCTGAAATTAATAATTAACAATTCATAATCAGCAACCATTAATCAAATAATAACGAACAATAATTAGCAATATAACTAAGATTATTCAGGTGAGACGAATTGCTGTAAACATTATGAGATTCCATATGCAGCTCGTAGTCTCGAAGAGGTGAAAAAAGTAGATGCGGTGAAATACATGTAATTGTGTGTTTGAAAGAACAGTGTAACTTACTTCATAATAATTAGCCAAACGCGTACGGTGGAATAGGTAAGCACAGCGGAAGTATAGAAACAACAATAAAGTACAGTGCTAGAAAAAAGCAGGCAGCAAGTGCTTACAATTATTTTCAATAGCTAGCAACTGCAGAACAGTACACTGGTTTCGTGTAAGTTTTCTTCCTGCCGTTAGTAAAATTTTCTATTATCCCGTCTGACTATCCTTAACTCAATCATGTTTGAACATGTTTTCCCGATGACCGCATCCAGTCGCCAGCAAATCATGTTCAAACATGAATTACAACTGACGTCATGCCGATCGCGTGGCGACATTTGAATCATGTTTGGACATGTTTTTTCAAACAGGTTTCGACAGTGAAAGAAAATTTAGGGGCGTGTTTGGATTCGCTGAGCGGGTACGAGTCACTAAAACAAATGTGGGTAACACAAATAATAAGGCCTAAAAACAAGTAATTAGTTGCAGTTAACAATATAAGTGGTATTTGGTAAAACGGTATAGCACGGACAACTAACAATTGTAAATAAAACATTCCTGATAATCTTATCTATAAAAAAAAACGAATTATTAATTGCTGAAACTAAAAATTAACAATTCATAATCAACAACTAAAAATTAAGTATGAATGATTGATTATTAGCAATATAATTAATATTATTCACGTTACGTGAGAAGAATCACTATAAATTTTATGAGATTCGATACAAATCAAAGAATTGTTGAGTAGTTAGTGAAATGCAGCTAGCTGTACGTCTGTAGGTGCACAGTGTAACTTACTTTATCCTAATAAGCCAAAAGCGTAAGATGGGATAAGTAACACTGCAGAAGTATGGAAACAGCTGCAAAGTATAGTGGCAGAAAAAACCAAGCAGCAAATGCTTAAAATTATTCCCGATGGTTAGCAAACGCAGAGCAGCAGACTGTCTCCGTGTAAATTTTTTGCTACCATCAGTACAACTGCTAGTGTCTGGAAAAAATTCGGGAATAATTCTGAGAACTACAGGCTCTGATTGTTATATTTTCAGTGTCACTTTACTGAGTCGTGCGAAATACTTTGAGGGCGTGGCTAAGACAGCGGAGTGCGCTCATCAGTTAAAAACTTGGTGACGTTGCAGTTTTTTTTGGTTCGTGTTTGAACATGTCCGTTTTAGCAGTTGGAGAAAATTTAGGGGTGTGGTTTGGATTTGGTTATGGCTTAGAGTCACCGGGAAAAAAAGTGTGAAACAGGAGCAAAATGTCCTAATATAACTAGTGATCGGTAATGATTAATAATGTAACTGATATGT
>JAQGAU010002001.1:0-16984 GCA_034698045.1 Paramacrobiotus richtersi | reverse complement strand
GTTGGGGTGGCACAATCCTGGTCGCGTTCCAGTTGTTCGGATGTTTTGCCATTGCTTCCAAAGTTTCTCTTCGACATCTCCCGTGTAATCCAACCCCTTTTTGCTGCATTTCTGCTGAGCATTCCATAAAATACACTCGCTCACAAATTGTTTCCATAGTTGCATTAAACTGGTTCACACTTTCTTGGGTAACGTTCAGCCCACGGTAACATGGTGCGGTAGTATCATTTGAGCATGATAATCAGCATTTGATAATCTGACAGCCACTTCGGCGCTTTACGGACTCTTTCTGGGCGTTGTCTTGCTGCGATCGCCGCAGGTGGTTCATTGCGCTTTCGCTTACCCACATGAAGCTAGTTGTCACGTAGTTTAGGGCGTTTACTGCTGATGGCTCCTGTGCTGTATCGTCTCGTTTGTGCCTTGCGCTCCAGTCAGATAGACTCGTTTATAAATAATGTGAAATGCACCCTAAAATCAATCGGCATGCAGCGATCCGCAAGCCATCGGCACACAATCAGCAACCAGTTAACCAGTAGACTATGAACAGAAGAAGTGTAACTAGCAGACAGCACTTGCAATTATGTGAATGCAATAATAACACATTCATAGTTCTGAGAGGCACATTGTTCGTAAACTAATATGTCGAATAGGTTTCGCTTGTTGGTTCCTATGAAACGTAATGTATGCCGAAATTTACTATTAGTTGTAATCGCAGTAGATTATGATTGATCTGTGGTTCAGCTAGCCAGTTTCACGGAATCATCTGATTTAAATGGCGTCGCCAAGTCTGACTAATAACCGGAACTCCCTACATTCGGGTGCCGATTGGTGTCACTAATCGACATTATACCCAGTTGTATTTGTTATTCACTGTGAAATCCTTCACCAGGACAAGTTGTTCGGAATAAAACTGTCTGGTTTTTGTAGTTCGGTCGAAATACAGCTTCTGTTTCTTGTCGGGTTGTCTCGGGAATAATCGTTTGTACTGGACTCAGAACGTCCAGAACTGTCCTCATTCGTTTACCCGAAAAGCTCACACGGAGATTTCCCGGTCGTAGTATGGGGCGTGCTTCGATGACGGGACAAAAATCGCGCATTGAAACCGGTAAAGTTTTCCTGCCAGCTATGTCCTTTGCTACTGCTCGTTTAACCGTATCGACATATCGCTCAGCCTGACCATTTGACTGTGGATGGCCAGTTGCTGTGCGTATCTGTTTGATTCCTCGCTTTCGACAAAATTCAGCGAACTCAAAAGAGGTAAACTGTGTGCCGTTATGTGACACGATTTCTTACATAGCTCGTATTTGGCGAACAAATCAGCCAACACCTTGATCGTGGCATTATTTCTGCGCTCGAGGAAATTAGCCGAGCTTCTTAATTGCGTTCCCCGCGCCAGCCTTCTTCGAAGCTTTTTTATATGGAGCTGTTGCATCCGAGCGTACTGCAACGAAACCTACGCTACTATCCTGTAGCGAAACCGATTTACTCCTTGTTCGCAAGCTCGGATGACCAGGCGTACAGAGGGTCTTGCAGGTGCCGAAAATGAATGCAAATCAGTGTATATAGTATGTAGCGTATATACTGTATATGTATGGTAGTAGGCATATACGCATGATTATGGAGAAAAATGAATAACATATATATCTTTAGTTAATATTATGGACAGAAGTGGCCAGTGTATTAATTAATATTATTAATGTACGTACCTCGTACTGTGTTATTCCGAAGTAGACTATGTGTCTATTAATTAATGCGTTGACTGAACCCAAAAGGCTGTCCGATTGTTGTCGGGTTGCGTAGTTTGTGGAAACGGCGTAAGTTTAAAGTTATCTGGTTTGAGGCATTGTATTAGGTGGGCGCGAAGTTCTGATCAGTTAAAGATATGTTTGCGGTTTTCTGTCATGCAGTAGTGCAACGGCAAAAGCAATAACGTAGACTCGCTATTGCTTTCGTTACACTTGTTTTATCATTTATTACATGTATGCGCAATTTTGCACGTTTGCCTGGTGCTGCAAAAACATTCGTACGCCGGGTAGCGCAACTGGAGTGCCGTAAAGCATGGGCGAATTAAAGTGGCCTTCAGAAGTCACGCGCGCACGCTCCGCCCATTTGTTAGTACTTCTGGAAGTAGATTCCGGGGATTCTGTTGCACCAGCAGCTTCGCTCATCTTGAGCATCGTCTACTTTTCAAAGGAACAGACGCTTGTGAAGAATGCGGCGGTTTCGCAGCACTGTAATAAAGTGCCAGTCAACAGCCGACTCGATCTTCGAAAGGTCATTCATCGGAAGATCATGATTTCTTAGTAGCTCTTTCATGGTTTGCGGAGTTATTTGATTTTCGCTTTCATTGCCAGTTCGCAGTTTGGAGAAAGTTACCAGTTATCACGATACGTACAGCAACGACTAAGTTTTACAGTACAGAGTACAGACGCACAAATGTTATCTTTTTTCTGTGCACGAGTGGAAATCTGGGTGGTAAATCCATTGTCGAATTATGCAAAGTGTAATTCTGGCGCAATATCCGTATGTTTACCAAACCTGAAAGTCTAAAGACGAAAGCGTGATATCTTTAAAAATTAGTAAACCAAAAGTTGCTCTGTTCAGGTTGTCAGCCTGCATTCAGTGATTGGCGGCCTCATGTTGACCCGAAAAGTCACACATGGCTGACCGGAAACTGAATGTTTGCTGCATCGACTCGGTGGCAATGATAACGTATCTGTACAATTGACTGGTACCGTGCGCCGCTAAGAAGCTGCTGAACCGAAATTGCGCCCATTTCACATGCGATAAAGATGTTTTCATTTAGTGAGGTCTCTTTTAGACTTGGAACTTGTCGTTGTGGAACTACGTGTCATATTCTCACGTAAAGCAGAAGCTGCAAGACTTCATGTAGAAAATGCAGCAACTACTTCGCATAACATCCATAAATCTTCTTTCTTCCGCCATCCTAGCTGAAACAGCTCATAGAAAGGCAGATGGCTATGCGTCAAGAAAAGTAGATGGTCCGGGAAGTAACTCAGTTTAATATACGAATTTTGGCGCGGGATCGCCGGACGCCATTCATTGATTATATAAAAATGGCTTGTCGATTACAGAACGGTACATATCGCAAATATGCAGTTGCTATGCAAGCGTTATCTACGAGATTGCTAGCACAGCGTACAAGCTCGAAAAGCGGTGCAACTTTTCTTGCTATACCCAAAAAAACATGGTAATTCAGCACACTCTATTGCTTTTTGTGTTATTAGAAGTTGATCGTGAGAGCGCTTATAACAAAGAGCATCGAAAATTACCTGGAAATCTTCAGCGTACTAAATACTTCTGTTATTCCCTTTGTCATTCCATTCAGTGAGCTCTCACCATCTTCTACTGACTGCAAAAGTCCTGAAAAACCAGTAACATTATGAAGCTGGTTTGGGTGGTTAGTTTGACGGTCTTGATGCTAAGCGTGGTAAGTAATCTTGTCTTCGCTGTCAGATGAACGCATCGAAACGTGAAAACCAATAATGTTTATGTAACGTTACGGATGTGGCCGTGGCTGACTATGGTTGAGGGATCTTATGACCTTTCTGGTTACTGGGGTGGCACATTGTGATGGTGGGGGATTGTAACCAAAAAACTCTATTGATGATGTCACGCCGTCTGATTTTCCTTTTGTTATTTATGAAATTTTATTCCTTGTTTCAATATGTGCACGTGTTAACTAAATTTCCGCTGCCGAACCACTACCAAAGAGAAAACAACATCTGCGTTACACGTTGAACATCAACATTTTGTTATTTACTGATTTTGATCGTCTTCTACTCGACTCATGCATGCCCGGAAATAGACACCGCATCTCAGTCGTCCATGTGCTCTTTGCGAAGGAAGAATATCGCCGTTTTACCAGTTACATACTGAACAAGTTTTGCGACACGGTCCAACCAAAATTTTGACACCCCATCAGATGTGAAAGTTTGTGACTCCGACAGGACGGTTTTTTTCTGTGTCGCATGGAGGAATCGCTCTTCCACCAGTTTCGTGCAATTATACTGCGAAACACTACGGCAGCCTCGGCTAACCACAAGCCTAAAACTGGAATTTTCAGCACTCGTTTTGGTTTCGGTATTGTACTCATCTATCGTGATCGAGAAAGAAATAGTTGAAAGAAAATATACGGTGTATTAAAATGCACAGTTACGTTAGCAAGAGATGCAGAAAGATGTTAAGCGGTTACAAGCGAGTTATTCGGGCTGCGGTTTGCGCAACTTTAATGCAAGTCTCCAAAACGATAAAATTAATAAACCGCCTTAGTCTGACCATGAACACATGGATGACCACAGCCACAGTTGCCAGTAATCACATCCGTGGCCGCACAGATTATTGAAGCGCCATTCTCGACTATCATGCTTCAAATAATTTTCGTGATTCACGATTTTCTGGTGATGACCTTTTTGCAGTTTATCAGTGCGGATAACTGGCCGACAGCTAACGAAGCGATGGAGAGGAAGTTATTCCGGCCCACAACCATCCCACCGAGGCCTAGTTGGTGTTATCCTGCCTTCAAATGCTACTGGACTGGAACAAAATATGTACCACAGAAACTCCCTGGCCTATATTATTAGGTCTATTAATCCAACTGCAACGCTAAGCAAATGTTCTTTAAAGAGCTCGTAAACGTCTTCAGCTTTCGTGCGCGGTGAAAAGCTTAACTTCGCAAAGTAAAAATTGTGTCCTTCTTTGTGACCTGGGGAAATATTTCAAACACATCATATTATGTTTCTTGGTCTGCAGCGGTCCGCCAATATCAAGTTCGGCGTCTGACGAAAGTTTTTAATTTTGTTTCCTGTTTTAAAATTGTGCGAGATATCTGCTGGAAGCCAGTAAAACAACCGCTATAAACATACTTAATTTTATGTATTTATTGCACCCTTATAGTTTTAGAAATGTGTGACAACTATCATATATGTTACTTCCGGCATACTAACCGGATGACTAAACCTAGTCGTCATGGAGCTGGTCAGCTAGCTCAATTTGCAATATGAAGTTTAGCAGGGATCGCCGGACGTCTTTTGATCCAAGGATTATACAAAAAAGGCTTATCAATTACTATACAGTACGGTACATGAAGCGAGTCTGCAGTTGCCATGCAAGCGTTAACCGTGAGAATCTGATGGTTACCACAGCGGAAAAGCTGCAATAACGATGGTACTCTGCCTGATTTAATCTCATGTACTATATCCAGTAAATCGTCATATTTTTAACATTCTATTCAGTGAAATTGTCGTACATTCAACGTACCATATTGCTCCATATATGATCGTAGCTGATAGAGAGATCAGCTACAACAAAGAGCATTCACAATTACCGGAAAACTTTGACGTACTCCAACTCACACACAACACCTACCAAGTTCTGTATTAATTTTTGATAAAATACAATTGTGGCTGATATTCCATTCCAGCCAGCGAGCTGACCAGGATCTTGTATTAGCAATATAAATCGTCCGGAAAAACGAACATGAAGCTGATTCTGATGGTCTTGATGCTAAGCGTCGTAAGTTAACTGGTCTTCACTCACAGAATTATTAAATGCATCGGAACTTGACTACCACGGACGTGGGCGTGGCCGACCGTGGTTGTAGTTTCCGGTGACCTTCCAATTACTGCTAGTGGCACGGGGTAGCGGGCGACTGGGGCCCAAGAACGCTCATGATCATGTCTCTCCGGATGATGAGACTCTTGTCATTTACTGGTTTTGATCGTTTACTATTCAACGCATGTATGCGAAGCTTGAAAACGAAAACGGCTACTTGCATTCCAACACATGTAGTCTAAATCACTACTGTTGTCTTAGCGAAAAAAATATTGCCGCGATTCGTTCGGCGGTTTGTGCAATCTTGACGTAAACGGTTAAACCCCAAATACGTTAAACAAGCTGCGTCATTCTGCAAGGCCACGTGGTCATAGTTGGCAGCAACCACGTCCAGGGCTGCACAGGTTGTCGTGAAGCACCATCCTCGAATGTCACGTTGGCAGTAATTGTCGCGGTTCACGGTGTTTTTAGTGGACGACATTTTGCAGGTTATCAGTGCGGATAACTGGCTGGCAGCTAACGATGTTAAACAGATCAGTCGGAGGAGAGGCCACGGCTATACGACACCACCTAGACCTAGTTACTGCTATCCTGCCTTCAGATGCTATTTTAATGGTAGATGGGTACCTCAAAAATTACCTCCGGGATACTACTAAGTCTGCTCTAACTCCTGCAACGATGTAGATAAATGTTTAAATTCCTAAATTTATTTGGCTTTTATATGCGTTGTGAAAACTGCTCTAATCCGTGGAAATGAAGACGACGCCCTTCGTTGTCATTTGCGAAATATTTTGAACACGATTAGAAGTTATTTTTTGTATAAAAGAGCGGTCTGTATCACGCGTCTGATTGTGCCTAATTGTGTTCGAAGAACGCGATACTGAAGGCCGTTTTACTGCCCGAAGCCGGTAATAAACGGAGCTTGAAAAATATAACTGGCTTTGAATTCACTAATCTATAGATAAACCGCATTATCATCCTTACTTTTAGCAGCATCGAATTTCCGAGAAACATGAAAGTTGACAGCATCCGAAGAGTATGGCTCTAAGAATACTGCGCACGGCTTGAATTACACGTCTCAGTAAGCTGCTGTTAAACTATGGCGTGAACTATGCATAAGAATAAAACTGCGTAAATAAACCTATAACTGATGTACAACTGCCGCGTTTCTTCCGGCATACTCACTTCATACTGGTGGTTAAGCAGCTCAAGGAACCTCAAATGACTAAAATTAATGGCCAGAGAACTGCTTAATAATTATTTAGAATATGAAGTCTAGCACGGAAGCGCCGGGCGTCATGATCTGGATCCATGAATTATACAATAAAATGGCTTGTCCATTACAGTGACGGTATACTGTGCATGCAGCGAGTTTGCAGTTGCCACGCAGGCATTAACCGTAGGAATCTGATGGGATTTCTCTCTAATACGTCTTATTTTCAACATACTGCACGATATTTGTCCTTTTATTATCCAAACTGATAGTAGTGAGCACAGCCTTATAACTACCGAAAACCTTTGACGTACTCCAACTTAAGCTTCCAAGTTCTATTTCTTCAACTTCAACTTCAGTTGGGATTCCATTCCATCCAGCACGCTAACCAGAATCTTGTACTAGCCATATAAATCGTCCTGAAAAACAATCATGAAGCTGGAATTGATGGTTACTATCAGCTTTACGGTCTTGATGCTGAGCGTCGTAAGAAAACTTGTGATCGAAACCTGACGACCACGGACGTGGGCGTGGCCGACTGTGGTTGTGGTTTCTGGTGACCTTTCAATTACTGCTAGTGGCACGGGAGTTGCGGAATGCGCAGTTATTTTTGCTAAAGATTCAGAATGGTTTGAAGTGAGCTATTCGTTCTGCGGTTTGCCCAACCTTGACCAAACTCATCCAACGCTAAATAGGATGCGTTTTGGGACCAATACCACATGGAGAGCCACAGTCGCAGCTGCCAGCAACCACGTCCCTGATTGCACGGATTTTCGAGGCACCCTTCGCGAATAACACATTTCAATAAATTTCGCGATTCACGGTTTAATGGTGGACGATATTTTGTAGGTTGTCAACGCGGACAACTGGCTAACAGCCAACGAGGCGAAGAAGATCAATCAAAAGAGAGGCCTAGGCTATGCCATAACGATACCACCCAGACCTAGTTGGTGTTATCCTGGATACAAGTGCTATTGGAATGGATATAAATATGTAAAAGAGAATTTACCGCCGGGATATCATTAGGTCTGTTCCAACTCCTGTGACGCTATAGATAAATGTTTGAGCGCGTAGATTTATATAGCTTTCATGCTGCTCGGATTCGTGAAACTTAAGATAATGTCCTGCATTGTGGCTTGTGAAATAATTCTGAATATATCAGAAGTTTTTTTGGAATAAAGCAGCGGTACCTCTCCATCGCGCATCTTGTGAATGTACCAAGTTGTGTCTTGTACTCTGGAAGAACACAAAATTGAATGGCTTCTTATAAACAGTATCCATGCATCTGCTACCAAAGGGTGGTAATAAATGGAGCTGGATAATTAACGTAATTGGCTGTGTATTTACTATTCCATAAAGGAAGTTACGTACGAGGTGCCAAGCTTACTTTTAGCTCAAAGTTCCGAAAAACTTTAATGTGGTCAGAACGGCTCCTCTTGGCTATCGTGGGCTAAACTGTTTTCAGATGTTGTAAAAAGTTGCGAAGCCGACAAAATTTATTCAACCACGTTAGGAGCTCATCGAATGCCGCTTAACCGTTTTATAAAAAAAGTATTTCCTATGAATTTCGCAGGCTTCATGCAAGACCAAAAATGGCGAAGGTACTTAACTGGTAGGTACCTCGAGCGTATGGTAAGTATGTTGTAGCGGTTGTGCAGCACCTGTTTTCCAAATCAAAACCCTGGTGTGATGCTACAGCGAGTGAGTTTCATGCGGTATTACTGTTCCGCGGTAGCCGGGCAACACGACGCGATTCGTGCAATTTCTAGTTCTGCTTTATAATGCTGAAACAGTTTCTGGTTTTGTGAAGGTACTGCTATTATATATTACTAAGAGGTTGTAACTGCTATTTGAGGAGATATTTGCTAAAATTTAATCGTCTCCTAAGAAGTTCGGACGCTAATGATAAATATGGGATCATGTCCAAGCAACAAGGATAGAAATAGTTCCTAGATCAAGAGAGGAAATGTACTGAAACGTAAACTACGAAAAGTGCCCTATACACTGCACTTTATGCAGTCTGCAGACACATCAAAAAGCCGATCAGAGATTAAAGGCACACTTTGAAATTTTGCAAAATTCTTTTCTTGTAGCAAGCTGTTGGTAACTTGGTACTCACACAAGCGTTTTCATCAAACTTTGCATCCGATCTTCGGTAGGTCACGGCGTAGTGAAGCTGCACTTTATATGCCAGATTTACTGTAATAAGATATTTTCTCAGTTGAATTATCTTTGTGTTACTGCACTGCATTTGTTCAACGCATTGTTCGGCCCAGCAGTTGCTCAACATTCGGAAGAACTAAACCGAAAGTATTGTAGTTGCTTAAGGGTGTTTTTTTTTAGTTTCGTACCCTTCTGTTCCTGGTTACAACCGTTGCAAGAATGCGTAAATATTTTGTTTCTTTTATGCCGCTTAAATAACTCGAGAAATAGGACACGAGACGTGTCGTTGTGTTGAGGTTGTGTCGACACGAGACCTGGCCGCACGCGGTAAATTTTACGTCATAGTAACTTGTGGTAATTGTGAAGTTTCAGCCTGATTTTAATTTGTACGCAGCAAGAAACAGACATAATAATAATTACATAATACATAATAACATAAGACATAATAATATTAAGGTGTCATCTGCGGTTTTGCTAAATCTATGAATAGGCTATGATAATCAACTGAAAGGAATCAGACTCTAGGACTACTTCGAGGTTTTTGTTGTTTCTGCCACTTACACTATACGTGACCATGTTTCTACCAGTCCCCGTCGCTGATTTACTAGCAGCAAGACTGAAACAGACAGGCCTCTCTGAGTTTCTATGTGAGTCCTGTGACCTGTCTGTTTCAGTCTCGTCATGCAGCGCCTGCGTCTGCAGCGCTCGTTCGGCTGCACCGGCAGCGGGGCGGTAGAAACAGCGTTAACGTACACTTCATGTGGCAGAAACAACAAAAATCTCGAAGTATGAGACGCTGATTTCTTCTTCTCTCTTCCATGGAGAGACATTGGTCCAGAGATGAATAGCAGCTGCCAAAAGCGAAGTTTCGTTCCTTACAGTACGTGGAGCACCGTGACCTCCAATCTGTTGCAGTGTATCGTGACCTCCAATCTGGTGCAGTGTCATTCCGGCGGCACAGCGCGACGAGGGTGAGGTAATCCTTTATATAGTCCGGATCCTCTTCCAAGGTCCTTTGAAATGCATCCGTGTCGTAATCAGTATCGTTAGAAGCATATAAATAGCTGATTGAGCATAATATCACAAGGAACAGTGCAAAAACCTGCATTTTCTGGGTTAAACTGGCTGATAGCAGATAAGCTGCAGATTGATAAATGACTCTTCACAACGTTTGGTTCGATACAAGAGACGGTGACGGGTTGCTGAGAATTCGATCAAATGTATTGCTAGAGGGATTATCCTCTGACGAAAAACGAAAAGGCAGAAATGCGCGAAACACGGAATAAAGTACGTAAGCATCTTTATTAAGTATCGAAGCGTATAAAGGGCACAATCTACTGTAAAAAGGGAAAGGGCACAGCGGCCACATATCTAACACAATCAAAAGGGCCCTCTAATCGTGGCGAACTCCATCGAGCGTCGGCGCGTACTAAATCTGGAAGCCTCGAGTGCGCTGAACGAATCGACAGAGTCATGGCTAAAGACAAAGTGATGAGTCGAGCCCGTCTCGAGTCGGTCGCATCTCTTGCACGTATTCACGTAGCAACCGCCCTGATAGTATCGTTCTCGACGGATCTAAGAAATTGTTGCACTGTAGATAAAATCTCCCACGTTCGTTAACAGTCGTTAAATTGTTACTTTAATCTAGATAAGCACAGCCATCAGGTACCGAATCAGCAAAAATAATATGTGTGAGTTGCCATCTATGGAGAGCCGAATGTAACACATATACGGAAGTAGAGGAATGATATGGACGCTGAGCCAGTAATAGCTGAGACTTGGAGGCGTGGTCACCCGGAAGCGTTGGTGGCTATTGTTTATTTTTGTCGTTGAACCGGGAGAGAGCAAAGAAGAATCATTACTAATTTTTACAAGCTCCGTTTTACAACCTACTGGTCGTCTGTAAAACTCTGGAAGTCTTTGGTGAATCCACAGAAAAGTTTTTTGAAGTTTCTAGGTCGTACAATTTTTGAAAAATCGGGCTGTTGTTCCCCCGTTACTTCTGTTAAGCAGTGTCCAGTTCGTGTGAGACCCAACAAGCATTGTCGAAGTTTTTCGTGAACTGGATGCTTTGTCGAATTTTATTCGGAACGTCCAAATTTCTAACAAATACTGCATACAGTACTTCTAATTTCGAGGGTTCATATTGGCGAAAATCATATTGGCAGAAGAATCCTCGTAAAAAAGCAAACTTGGCAAACATGTTTAGAGCAGCATTATATACAGAATTACTCCTTCACTGAATCTGGATGTTCCGTATTATCCCATCGGCGAAGTGCATGCCACAAGTCAATGTCAACGCTATATCGCCCGACATCCCATTTGTAGGCTCCCATCGTAAATGTTTTTTTGTTTTTGACATCCACGTTAAATCCGTAAACTGCCCTAAACCATTTTGTACAGTACATTAGCACCAACGCGGGATTTCGTTCTCAGATCACGGTGCTGCAATTTCATATTGTATGTATTACCTACCTTGTGTAATCATCGACAGCCACTTTCTGCACAAACTCCAGGAACTCGTTTAGAAAGCTGATGTTACGCTCTTTATTCCAGTGGGCGCACTGCGGTTTATAGCACTAAAAATCACGACATTTATTAATGAAACTGCCAAAAATCTAGAGCTATTTATCTGAATGATGTACATCGTTGCTGTCCGGGATGTTCTCAGCAGCAATCAGTTCCCAATGGTCAAGCGTCGATTTGGTTCGGGTGCCTCTTAATTCGTGGTGAGCTCCGCTGACGAAACATCTTGCCCACGCAGAGCGGTCCATACTCTGGTGCTTCCTGGACCAGTTATAATTGCAAGGAACTCGTAATTAATTAATCTAATTCGACTTAACTTCTTTACCGTGAAGTACAGTGTACTGTAGAAGTACCAGTTATACTTCAGTGTCTGAAAGTTTCAAGATCGCAAGTATTGATGTGTTCTTAACTTCTTACAGAGTCTGTATAGCAGGGTGTTTGGGTTACGCTTCTCGATACGTTCACACACAAATTGGAAGAGTTCAATATTACCCGATGCAGAAAGGCATGTTATCGGAAAACGGTGTAATATTTTCAACAAGGTCAACGTTGACATAGCTTTCCGGTGGATTCCCGTTTCTAGAGTCACCACAGTCGACTTTTTGTGCGTAAAGTATCCGCGTTTTTCCAATCATACGGCTCAAAACCGAGTAAAAGTACTCGAAAGTGTTGATTCCAGTTTCCTGGTCTTTTTCACTACTGTCCGACATAAAGGTCACCAGTTGTTCACATCTGTGCAGCCTGTAACAATTACCGCAATATTACGTATAGTTAAACAATCCGTCACACTTAGTAGGACAGTTTGCAGTAGTTTTATAAATCATTTGCATCTGTTACTGTAAATAAAAGCAAAACAATGTACGTAAATTAAATAGATAACTTTGACCTGTATGATGTGATATCTGCCTCTTCCGGTTCAGTATTCAAATGTGTCAGAAAAATGACTCCTTCGCGTTTGCAAGCGACGAAGTCGATCACGCCGTGTCCGCGAACGAGATTAGGCACCTCAAGCAAAGTTAACAGCGCCCGCGGATGGCAAATTACTTGTGGTCTGTAAAACAAAAATCTTGTCATAACCAACACCTTTACTGTTATGCAGGCGAGCGCGTACTTGAGCTTGTTGAATATCTCCTGGTTATCGCGAATCCATGTTAATACATGGAAGAATGGTCGAGAATTGCCCGACAAAAACGCTGCGTTATGGTCGTGAAACTGCTTCCAACGATTGTCCAGCTCGACGTTCGCTAAGCTCTTATAGTGGTCGGCAAGTGTGCGCAGTAAACGCCGCCCTTTATCGGCAACGTACTCTTTTGCGTCGGGATCTTTGTGACTGTTAACCAGACCAAACCATCCAACTTCCTCAGCCGAACCGTACGTACATGGTTCAAAATCTTTGGTATAACGAGGAACCGGAAGTAAAGTGATGCTGGACATGGCGGTAGATTACCAAAGCAAAGAGAGAAACAAAGGCGAACTTACAATAGTTAGAACGAAAGAGAGCTCAAATTCTTATTTCAGTATTGGCCATGAAAGCCTGTTATACTACTAAGTTAACGAAGGACTGATATTTACGTATTTTCGGAGGAATGTGTTGTTTGTTAGCATATGCGTAAGTAGCGGTTTCTGTAGTTTTTATCACGTTCGAAACTTTGATAAGATAAGAGCAGCTGCACAATGTTGTTCCGAAGGCTTTTACAAAATACAACAATAATAAGCCGCAACGCGCGCTTAAGCGCTTTGCGATAAGTCTGCCCCAGAAGACATTTGAACTGCGGTATGAATCCACTGATTTCTTGTCTCATAATGCGACTGTTTTCGCTAGAGAACTGAGCAAACTTATTGCGCTTGGCAAGTGTATACATACATCAAGTCCGCTAACAGGTGTGTCCTCCTTACCATGTCAGCAGATCAGTGATCTAGGTCATGCTAAGTTTCTAATCAAAATACTGATAACAGTTTATAGAACCGCACACTTTCCCGACGGCGACGTAGACTTGTACAGTACACCAGTCGGAATACCGGCAGGAATTGCCGAATTACTGAAGTATACATACCGATATCTTAGCTGTGGTACGGGAATCAGTTTGCCCATACCGAGTTATGATTTGAAGTGGTGTAGCGTAAACTTTGTTATTACAGAATCCCAGTCGTCAAAGAACCAAAACTCGATTTTGACTCCATGCACAATGTCCAGTGTCAGTTCCCTGCCCATCCAGCGGCACCCGCAGCACTTCACGCCTTGCGTATACAGCGAAATCGAAGAAGTTGGATGGTTTGGTCTCGTCAATGGCCACCTACACCCAAACGCAAAAGACTACGTCCCAGATCCGGAACGACGGTTGCTGCGCACATTATCGTCTCAGTGGAGAGACTTGCTGGATATCGAACTGGACGACCGTTGGGCAAACTTCGAGGACCACGTCATAACTCATCTGTGTGGGGATAAGCGACCGGTTTTCGATATTTGGTCATGGATCCAGAAGAACCAGGAAAAGTTCGCCAGTTTTAGGTAAATGACCATCAAATTGTTTACCTTGTGTTCACGGCTTAGAAAGCCCGAATTTTGCAAACAAAACAGTATCAGGATTAACAGGAACAGGAGATGGTGTATTTTTGCAGACCGGATGTGGTATCGGACGGCCGAACGTTAAAATTTCTTCTTGAAGTGCCGAATATTGCGAAAGATAACAACACAGTCGAATTCATCGCCTGCAAGCGCGATGGCGTCATTTATCTGGTGCGCGTCTACAGCGACCCGTTTCCAGTCAACATGACGTCATACCGGTGACACTGTTCCTTACCTCACTGGTGCATTGGTTAAACAATAGTATTTTTTCTTCAGATTCCACAGATTTGAACAGCTGGTATCAAGAAGTTCAAGCGATAGCAGCGACGAAGGAAATAACTTCGAGTATTTCTATTCGGTTCTGGGAAGAAAAATCGGCAGTACGCGACTGCTTTATACACAGAAGATTGACTGTGTCGATCCAGAAACAAACAATCCACCGCACAATTACGTTACGCTTGATCTTGGCGAGAATTTTCTGCGGTATCGAGAGAACACGTTCTGCACATGGTAAGAACGATGACGTATGGAAGCGATTTTCGGCAGCATTATTATTCAAAGTTTTGTTATACGCAAATACATCAATACTACTTATGACCTTTTAAATGTATTTCTTAAACGAAAAACTTTTACAACTTATATACAATCGAGCGTCCAGAAAGAAACAGGTCAATCATTTTGCATCGTGCGCAGATGATTCAAAAAAGGTAATGTGTGCAAAAGCTATGCACTTAAACTTTGAACCGGTACCGTATTTTCAGGAAACAGCAAGGTATAGATCGCGCTATATGGGCGAAGTGTTTCCTTAGTGGTTCATCCCAAGCGCTTGTTGGTTTGAGAAGCCACAGCCTACTGGACCGTTGCAGTCTAATGCCAAGTACAAACATTCGTGACACTGAATACGTATGAGCTTTTAGTACCAGCTCCTTGAATCTACGCTCAGCGCGTTTCTTTCTAGTGCTCACAACCTGAGTGTTTCCATTGGAATAAAGAGCGCAACTTGACCTTTTTGAGCGAATTTTTGGAGTTTGTCCGCAAGATCACAGTGGACAACTACGACAGGTGCTACTTAAGCTCAAATTTATTTGCTAATAACACCAAAAGCTTTGCCTTCTACCGTACATTATGGCTTCGTAGTTCGGTGTACGGATTTACAGTGGACTATGGAAGCAGCTACCATATGATATCATACCGAGCGAATAAATGGGACGCCGGGACAACTGGGTTCGAGAAGAACAATCTATTCCGCCAATCGGAAGGAGACTAGCAGGGACATGTTTCCACGGCTGAGATAAAACTCTAATACTTCGCTATAGTAAAAGCTTTTATGACTGTAGCGTAGGACAAATACGCCTTTCTTTATGTTATGGCCTTATGGGAGATGTAAGTGTGCGATGGTGAATGTCCTTTCATATAACTACGATTCAGATGTGTGATATCCATAGGCAATCATAAAGGAAGTTGGCATTAAGTTTGTTATTCTGGGAAACGAAGCCCACTAAAAGCCTCACTTCTATTCCACATAAAAGCGCCCGAAATACATACGCCAGAGTAGCCTACAATCTACAAACAAACCGGTTGTGTACTGTATATTCCGCTGTCGTTGACAAAATACTGTAGTTATCGGCCGGCCACTGGTCGGGGAGCCGTCACTGTGACCGCAAGATCACAGTGGACGTACTTACTGAAGTTCAGATTTATTTACGAATGATACTAAAACGTTTGACCTCTACTGTACAATATGGTTCCATAGATCGGTGTACGGATTTACGGTGTGCTACGGAAGCAGCTTCCACATGATATTGTGGCGAGCGAATAAACGGGACAACCGCTTTGAGAATATCAATCTATTCCGGCAATCGGAAGGAGACTAGCAGGGTCCACAGCCGAATAAAAACTCAGTTTTCGCCCGTGTAATGCAAAGGTTGTAATATGCCTGTTTTGTCTGTCAAATACACCTAACTTTGTTTTTGTGTTTGGGAAAATGTGCACGATGATGAGTCTCCTTTCATATACCATTCATGCATTCATGGACTAAAGTCGCTAAACTGTTAGAGTGATTTGGCATTAAATTGATTTTTTTGGGAAACGAAGCACAGTACCAGCCTCACTTTTATTCAGCGCTAAAGTTTCCGAGATACTTCTGAGTTACCGAACTGACAAGCAAACAGTGTGTTACTGAAATTTTCCGTGTTAAGGCTGCACTGATAATGAATATTCTCTGCAGTCTTTTGAGTGCGACACTGAAGTACTTTGCAGGAATGCCTGGTGAATGTGCTGAACGAATCATAATTCAGGCATATACTGGACCAAGCAACCATGCGTATTCTCAGCAATAAAGAATCGTGTCAGAACAGAACACTTGCGCCTTGATGAAATTCTGCACCACCTTGCTAAAACGTGGCGGCTTCGTTTCGCAGAACAACGACGGCGAGCAGTTTTGTCAGAACTCTACGCTGGAGAAGTGCAGTTCGGCATATCGTCAAGGATGCAGCATTTATATAAAACCATGCCAGTTTTGGTAACTTGTGTATTGCAAACGTTTGCTCTCAACAGTACAGAAGACTTCTCTCAACCTTATTTTGCTTCCCTTTTTCGACATGAAGCAAGTCATAATGCTTTTGGTCGTTTTATCGGTCGTGACATTCTGCCTGGTAAGTCTGCCACGTGTAAACAGTAACTGTATTCACCATATCTCGAATCTTTTCAGAAAGCTGAAGAGATGACACCCGATGATTTTGCCCATTTGGGTAATAAAGAATCGTCCAACAAGGAAGAGCAGAGGATCCAAATTAACGGGAGGAATCGTACGGCTGGGCCAGGACAGTTCCAGCGAAGAGGAGGGGCGGGGCATAGCTCGGGAAAGCAGCCGCGACCCAGTGGGCAATCGGGTCTAACAATGAAACCAAAGCCGGCGTGGTGCATCAAACTCGGTCGACTGT
>JAQGAU010002000.1:0-16992 GCA_034698045.1 Paramacrobiotus richtersi | reverse complement strand
GCACGGTTAGAACATTCTTGTCTCGTGTCAAATCTAATAATCTTCTTTCTGACTAAAACTCTGTTATCTTTCTGTTTCGCATTTTCTTTAACGACCAGACTGCGAGTGCCACGGGTTTGTCTGCTCTTGAATAAACTAAACTAAACTAAACATGCGCCACATGCAGCGAAGTCTATGCGGCTGGCTTGCCGGAAGGAACGCTACATCAAAACACATCGTGCTTACACATAAGCGTTCGCTTACGCCTAACACAGCACGGTTTATGATACTACACGTTCATAAGCGTTCGCATACGCCTAATGCATGCTTTATCATACTGGTCTGAGAAGTATGACAATGTTCTAGCAGGAATGCGCTGTTCACAAGCTGATAAGCGTTGTGGGAAGAAGAGAACTGTTACGACTTGTCTTTAGTTTTGCTATCAGTTGATCGTGCTTTTCTGCTGAGTATATAATGATTGTTACAACATTGTTAACGGAACTCTGTCTGGGAAGATCGGTTGAGAGATCTATAACGATGGAAGATCATTACTGAATTAAAGTCTAACAATAAATTGCTGGACTTTGTCAGTGTATTTTCCACATAGACCGTGTACGAGGCTATCAGCGTTTCGAATTTGCGTCAATATTATCCAGAACTCTTCAGTTTCATTAATCCAGCCCTAAGCCCCCTTGGATCGTTTTATGGCCATACAACCTTCGTTTTCCAAATGACCTTCGCTGACAGCAGCTATTCGATATTCCGTATGCTTTCTAAACTTGTTTAAATTTATCTGCTGTTGCGCGCGTAAAATCAGTAATATGACCAGTAGGTTGCATCGAAATAAAAAACACGCTTAAGGTTACTAATTCTGTTGCCTCAGCAGAATATTACAATGAAACTCTATGCTCAAGTACGCATTACATATTGCGGTCCAGTTTCAACTCTGTATGGTGACTCTATCGAAATCACACGGACGCACTTGACGAAAAGCTGCAGGCTGTTTTCTATGGCAGAACAGTGATATCTCCATTGCGTGCCGAATCCGTCTGGGCGGGCAGCTGGCGATTATTGAGCCGATGGTGTCGCTGACTATTGATCATTGACCAGCTATAGCCTATTCAACAAGTCAGTAAACATGTGTTCCAAACGTCCGAACTTTTCGGTTCAAGAGAAACTGCTTCGCCAGCTGAAGGGACACTGTAAGCTCGTTTTGACCATCGTAGCAATGACCCTAGCGAGAATTTCTTTCTGTTCCGCATGGCTAAATCCTGGTATCCTTTCTCGCATCTTCTGACAATTGCTGTGTTTATTGCTGTAGCATAGTATGACATACGTACAGACGCAATCAAATTGCTCGTTTTTTCACAAGAGAGAATTCCAGAGACATCAAATAACCGGTTTGTAGGTCGGTTGTATCCATCAGATATTTCAAACTGAACATAATGGCATGAGGTTGGTCAGTGACCTTTCAAGCAGCCTAGACGCACATGGTCGTTTTTCTTATGTGTGTGGTCGACTATTGATCCACATGTTTGATAGGCAGTCTCGTTGTTCTCTTCTAACAATTACCAAGTCGTCCCTCGTCTCTAGACAACTTGTTTGATTGTCTGATGTTGTTGTTGTTTGATGTCTTTCAGGTGATGACTAGAGATGACTTTTCATTGGATCAGCAGAAATGGCTAGACTGATGTGCTGCTTTGTTCTGTTCAGCCGTCAAACCCGTTTGGCTGGCTGCGAGAAGTTCGCAGGTTTCGAAAACAAGTGCACTTTCTTGTATGAGCTGCAAATACCAGTGGTCAATGGTTAGCAGCACACTCACGGCTGTTTCGCAGTTAACAGACGCTTCGCGCGCTAACGGATTCCGCAAAGTGAAATAACACATATGAGCGGCAAGAAAATCTGGTTTGCTCGACGTGTACCTGATTGTGGTGCCATAAAATTTTTATAATGGCATGTGAATTCGCAAGAAATGTTTATTATTTCAGTATCGGTCAAGTCACAGGCATGTTATGCAAGTTACTGCCATATGGTAATGGTCTTTCCTAACGGTCAGCAGAACCGGTGCTCATCTGGCAGTACAGTGTATTCTTCATGCGCGAGGACTGGAAGGTATTTACTGTGGTTATTAAAGGTTGAGCGCAACCCGAGCTATCGACTGAGCTTCTGGCACAAATGCGCAATTACAGCGAAATATTTTGAGGTATTTCGTCCGCCGTCGCGCGTTGTTCCGAATCAGAAACGTAAGCAGCCGGAAGCAGTTGTGTGAGCGAATACTGTGGTCATTGACTTTTAACGGACTGCAGCTTTAGTTGCCAAGCAGCCGCCGAGCGTAGCAACACAATGCGCACTCTGAGAGTGACGAATCCTCAAAATTAATATTCAATTAATATCCTCGATTCGTTCGCGGAGTTTTGTCTACAAGGTAGTCAAAAATCCCACATACAGCGCTGTGGTATGAAGCGAGATAAGTGGCAGCCGCTTAAAACCTGTTACTACTCAAGACAAGCATGAACGGCAGCAAAATCATTGAATTTGTAGAGTTCACAACTTGACATAAATCTGCTAACGATGCGCAATTTTAGAACTGCGTGCGGAGTGAGCGAAATGTGCCTGCCAGCCAAACAACAGTCAAGCTCAAGTTTCGTTATTTTGATCGGCCTAACGCATACCTGAAAATTTACTCCCAAACCGACAAACACGGCTTTGCTAATGAGCAGCAGAGCCATACTGACGTACTGCTTTCTAATGTTAAATTTTTCCATGAAATTGCGCAAACTTTAGCTGATATTGCGGTACTCGTACCGGCAAAGATTTCTGCTGCTAAAATAGTACTGCGTACAGCATTTTCAATGGCAGTTGTGAAAAACGGACGTCCTAGAACAGATTTAAACATATACTGCTCTGCTCACTCAGCAGCGTAAGAACATGATCGTAGAAGGCGCTTCCTCGTAACCTTGCATCTCATCGTACGATGTATCAGCTTCCTGAAAGCAGAAAATCGCGCTTAACACTTAATACCATTGCCCAAACGGCTGAGGTGAAGCTCCGATCTACTTCGGTGAAATTGGCATGCAAGGGGCAATTAGGAGCGGCAAAAAGTTGCACGAGTAATATGGTTTGCAACACTGTGCTTGCGACTACCGGCTACACATACCTCCGGAATTTCCTGCTTTATTACAGTATGGCCATCGAAATCCGTGGTTATCGGATCAGGTACTAGGCTGCTGGCGTGTCCGCAACGCAGCACTGGGTGATCACCTCCGCAGGACGAACAAACGTGCAAACGCCAACATTTTTGGCCGCGTTTGCATTGTACGTCATTTCGGTTGTAACGCGCACACACTTTTATGTGCACTTTGGCCTGTGCTCGGGCCCTGGCCTTTTTGTCGCGTTCCGACACGAGATTCTTGAGGCATGTAGTTGGCAATGTAAACCCTTCGCGAAGGTGTTGCATGACCCATCTCCTACCGATTTTAATGTCCAACATGAAATGAAGAAGCGTCAGGAGGAATTTGCGGTCGTTAGCGTATTCCTCGGAGCCTGCAAACATTGGCATAAGTGGACAGTCGCAAGTTAACACAGGGCGACAAAAATATTTGTGCATTGAGGACTTGCCATTGAAGTCGCTAACTTGGGATCGAGTCAGGCACGTCTTCAAATGTTTCCACATTGCTTGTCTTAATGCGGTAAGTTTGGCTAAATTTCCGGATCTGTCCAGCTTCCGTGACAGTTGCATGGTCTGCCCGACAAACGTTAGCGGTTTGAGTTCCTTCATTCCCAAGACGCGTACGCCACAAGTGATCAATTTCTTGGCCAGGTGAATAGACAGGTCCAACCCATACACTGGAAGCACAAAATTAATCGTCCACAGAAAATATAAATTTTAAGACATGTCCGGCCTGGCATGATCATTAGTCTTACGAAATACAGTGAAAACTAATGATTTAACGATTGCGGTAACTGCAAATAATGATGAATAATCAATAAACAAATCCCATCGTTGAAATTCACAGTATTGCATTCTTCACATGTTCGCAGTCTTAAGAAGACAAAACGGTGTAATCAATTGTTCTGCAAGAGATGTTGCCACCACAGCACACGGATGTAAACAGTAAATATCACCCATACAATGCTTTCGAAAGTGAAAGGATGGATCTCCTTTTGTCCGTTTGTGCGCGCAGTGATCGGTTGTTGTGCAATACGGTCAAAAAGTTTATACAGAGATGCCGCCCTCGAATTACTCGCTTCCATCCAATTCGTTTGGACGATATAACAACAGCTGCGCGTAAAATGATTGTGAGAATGATTCTGAACCACTTTGAGCCTGGAAGGATGGCTGCAACACTTTGAAATGGATTTCAAAAATCTTAGAATTAGTTTAAAATTCCATAGCCATCTTTCTCGGCTGAAATTGGTTCAGAATCATCACAATTATCAGTATCATTATTACGCGCATTTATTTATATTTCGTCCACACATACCGGTTGGAACGAGCATGTTGAGCACGTACGTACGGCATCTCTGTTTAAACGTTTTGGCCATATTGCACGGCAACCAGTCTTTTGGCACACAAACTGCCAAACGGACAACTGAGATCCAGTCTCTCACTTTCGAAAGTTTATATGGGTGATATCGGCTGTTTTTTGCCGATGGAGTGGCACTCTTTCGCGCAAAACTTCCCACATGACAGAAGGACAGCTGTTAGTTACAGTACCTCGTACCTATTTAAGCAAGCGGTATTTTTACGTACCTGCATGCTCGATTTGCTCGAATTCCGAGTGTGTTGCCATTTTGAGAAGCTGATCTATGAAATACAAAGCCGTTTGATGACCGCTGCTCAGAAGTAACAACCTACGATTTTATTATACCTGCTACAGATGGGTAAACCAATCTTATACCGGATATGATTAGACTTGACTAATTCAAGGTTACGTGGAACGTTCGGCGCGTAGATGGTGATTCTTGGTTGGCTGAATGCAGCTGACCACTCCCTCTTGCGAACGGTATCTTGCGGCAGCCCTGCACAATACAACGTGACACAACTTCTCAGCACACCGCTTCTTTAACTTTGGCTTGACTACAGGTTAGCGACGATCGCTTTATTAGCATCTGACTGCGGAAACTCATTGCGGAAAACAGTTAATATGATCCAGATCCGAATAAGATTTGTTATCATCCGCTGGTGACCCACGGTTTGGACAACATTTGTTCAATCGTCACTACGCGTACAAATCATTTGGTCCTAAATATGGAATGGTAAACACAGCTGGTCGATGCGGATGTTTTATCGTTCGCTTTTCGGTCAATGTCCATCTAGTGGTTTCAGCGTGTTGGCGGAACGAACCGAGTGGTAGCGATGCGCTTATTATTATTGGTGGTGTTTTGAATTAATGATGTTAGCACTTGTTCCTCTTGCATGATATTCCCAGACCCCTGGGCAGTAGTCAGTTTCCTGTATAGAAGTGTTTTCCGACTAAGGTTACAAGTAGCTGTTACAACTTACAAGTACACTACGCGCCCGGACATGCAACTTCTGTTCGGGGTTGACTGATGGATTCCATCATACTTGACTTCGACATTTGGCGCTCATTTTCTCAGGGTTTTGTACTTTTTTATTTATTTTTTTTTTTGCTTTCTTTCTCCTAACATAAATTAGTTATTTTTCTTTTTTATTCAGTTAATTAAATTCCCTACTTCGTTAATATTTGGCCACTTTTTTTCGTCTTATTTGTTTTGGTACATTTTTGGTTTGTTCGCTCGTCGTAATGTTTTCTCTTCTTTCGTTCGCTTCTCGTAATTCCTTTCGCTTTAGTTGGCGTCTTTATTTCGCTGTCCGCGACCAAATATAAACTTTGACGAAGTGTTCGTCGACCACGCGGTACCCTCGACCAACTGATTTTCCATGCCACCACACTTCGGTCTACCAATCCCGAAGTTCCAAACGATAGCTGCAGTATATAACTGGGTAATCCGTAACGCCTCAAGTCCGTGCGTATGACGATCTTCGATTTCCACGATCCCGATGAGGATGGGGTGCGTCGGCAGTTTGTTAAGGTAAACCCGATTCCGACAGAGTGGCTCTGTAAACCCGCGATTTGTGCGGTCTTTGCAGTGAGATTGTCATTAATTTATACATGATCTAGTGTAAAGATGATCTTGCTACACCAGAGGCATTTTTTCGACGGCAGAAATCGAATTGTCCATTTTAAAATGAATTTTAAAAGTTAAAAATTTGGTCACGTTTTCACGAAACTGCGAGAATGAAATGTGTAATGTGGAAACGCAATGTCATCGAAAACCACTTTATGTTGCACCTTGCGCAGGTTTTTTTCGATAAAAAATTTTTAAACTGAGTTATCGTAAAAAAACAGTTTTAAAAAGAGTGTTTTCCTTCTAATTTCTTTTAAAGACACAATTTCTCTGAAAGCGTGCGCAAATATGCTCTCCATGGGATGCCCTAAGCAGCTGATATAGGGTGTTTCCGCAACTTTTTCTCTTATATATAGCTGTATCGAACAACTTTCAGAAAATGAATTAAAAAATAGGAAAAATTCTGATTGGCCGGGAGTAAGTGAGAAGGGCAGCGGGGAGAATGCTCCGCCGTTGTGTAGCTGGTCGGGAGTAAGTGGTAGAGAACGCTACGTTAGGCGCCCGCTATTACGTAACGCCCGCTGATGGTAGACATCAGCGACACCGGTGAAGCGTGGCCTTAGCTACACGGAGACAAAGCAAAAATGAAATATACCGGTGTGGCTGTGTGCAAAAGAACTGGATCACTTCTTGCCTTACTCTTCCTGATCATTTTTTCGGTTATATCCTATATACACCAGATTTGAAAAGTCCCTGACTGCTTTTTGTGAAGTAATTATAACAATAATAAGAAAAAATTATTATTTTTTAACATTCCCAAAAAAAAAGAAATGCAGAATTTGGGTGCTGTCGACGGTTTGGTTGAGCAGTGGAACGCTGCGGACCGCGTACGCGAGCTCTTCATCCGCAAGGAGCTGCTAGATGCCGTTTGGATTTGAAGGGGGGCATCTGCGAACAGCAGCACAGCACGACTTTCTGTGGCAATCCAACAAGTGTCCGCCCACACTTCATCTATTCTGTTGACGAATTAACTGCTATTGCGAGTATTACGGAGTTTTTCGGAAAATAATCAGGCCATAGGCATTATTACTTGTACAATGATTTTTTGAACTGTAGTGTGCAAATGGTTCGTTTTTTGCTTTTGTTCGTTGTGGGGAAAAAAGATGTATGGTTGGTTTATGCTGCAGCTTAACGAGGGATCATTGTATTATAGCGTGTAAGATGTTGTACGTACAGGTGTACAATGATCGTACTGATTGTGTGAATGGGGATCTCCCCATTAGCATTCTGAAGTCGTAATGCGTAGCAGAATCTTCTAAACAAATCAGTGTTGATCTGGCCTGTGCGCCAACCGGGCTAGCTTGCTTATCACGTTACGTACGTTCGTTCGTTCCCTAATTTCCCTAATAAAAATCCTGATTGTCGTTGTGTGCTTGTGCTTGATCGTGTAAAGTGTAGAGTCACCTTTCTGAATCGTAATCTGTAAATCCACCACCTGTTGTATCGTCCTGGCGAGCCTGATCGGCAACCCAGTTTGAGTAAGCAAGATCTTATGTTGTAATAGTTATATCCCCTATTCAGTGTGCAGTTGTTTACTACAAGAAAGTTTACTGTTCTCAAAACTGTGCCGCTTACTCGAGTTGTACACACCAAACGGGTCCACGATCAGATTGGCCAAGCTGCAACCTTCGAGCGCGATATCAGTGCGTTTTCTCAGTCTGTTTGGATCTGATCCCGTGCGAAAGACCTACCGTAACCCCTCGACTTCGCGATGTTAAAAGTTGCGAATACTGTCCGCCAGACACGACAGTATGGTGACGAGTACATCGCATGTTGCCCTATTCAATAGGTTGCTATGATAACAGTTACTGAACATTGCGAGTCCGAGTCATACAGTGTTATTAATGCTACTTGCACTGTTTGAACTTTGAACTATTACATCAATATTCAATGTCCATAGCTTAACAATTAACACCAACACCACTGCCACCACACAATTTATTCTATAGCTGATCAAAGTTATCCACTGCAGTAGCGCACTAAGCATGAGCCGCATCAGCAGGTTTATCTTTAAAGACCATCGCCGCAGACCCCGCAACCATGACACTGAGAATCCGCAGTTTCGATGCAATCAACGTTCTGTTTGCTACATATTAAACTACAGGAGGAGTTCATAACATATGGCCAAAAAGAGTGCTTTGTAGTCGACTAAAACTAATGCATGGTTCGAAGCTGAGAAGTTCGGATAATTGTGTCGTTTATGCGTTGTTCCATTTGGCGATGGACGCGTTCAAGACTTTTTGAAATCGGTCGGAATTGCGGAATTCTTTGACAGCCTTCAGATTCTACGAAACACACACGTACAGCAAAGGATTTATTTTAAAAAATACAAAATATCGAATGAAAAATAGTCCATTAAAATGAAACTCTTTACTGCTGAATCCACACCTACCCCGATGCGTTCGTGAAATTTCTTCAAGTTGGGGAAATCGTCCAGAATATCGGGAAACATGATCAGATTGCCATCTAACCGCTGACGTAGAACAACATAATATATCACTGGGTTAAGGATCTAATGTGAAACACGTGTAACCAGATAATCACATACTTCGAACAGCACGAAATCGGTGTAGGTCAGATAACTGCCGACGCAGTATTCACGGTTGTGCAGATGATGTTCCAGTTGCTTCAGAATCGGAGTCAGCTGTTCGGTGCGGTAGTTCTCCTTGTCCTTCTCCTACAAATAGGTATTAATAAAAATACAAGTTGGCTGGAAACTTGTACAAAAAGTGAAAACATGACACAAAAGAAACGACTGAAACTGAAAATGTACACGTCATGAAGAAATAAGCAGAGGGAACTTAAAATAAATCTCTACAGAAACAATTAAACATTAATTGCTCTTTTTTTGTACAAGTTTTGTATAGGCTTTGGCAAATTAAGTTTGCCATTACATATTCTCTGCATACTAAAAATAGTCTTTGTGATATCAATGCTAATTGCGTCAGAAACAGCTAAAAGTTTAAAACCAACAATTAAATGGACACAATAGCTGTCAGCTATTGAATAGCGGTGAAAGCCTTCACTGTTAGAATCACGTCAAAATACGTACGGCTAAGATTAACATAAAACTATAATATGGCAGCTTACAAAATCCTGCGGGCGGTAACACAGCCCTCCCCATCGCATGATCAAATCCCAGATGACCCCGTCCACAACATCCTGCTCCACCACATCCTTGTCGTTTTTGGCAACTACGTACGTACAATAAATATGCGAATACTAATGTTGATAGACTAATGACAGTTATAACCAGTTCATCAGTGTAAATACTCGTACAGATACAGCTTCGTATTCGTTGATGACCAAGTATGCTTACGACTTGGACAACTATATATAGTCAAAAACCGGCAACATCTTGATAATAATTTTCTCTACTGTTGTATACCATCGTAGAACGCATAACTTTACTGCAAGTCAGTTCTGTCACACAATATTGCGATAGCAAATAAAGCGCGGTAAATCCAGCTCTGCCAAGAATTTCTCCTGCTTTTACGAGAACGCCAAACCATAAAGTATCTGAGATTAATCGCAGGAACATGCCGCATCTCAGGAACTTACTTAGGCCATGCTTTCGCCCAATGTAACGTAGGATGGCCATGGACTGCGTCATTTTCAAATCCCCATCGATGAAATATGGCAACTGTCGAATAATTAACATGCATAAAAATCTAATTTATCAATACGGCTATGCGTTTATTAATCGCAGCTGGGCCTGAGCTGGCGCAGCAGTCGGATAAATACTCACGTTCGGGAATTCAAACCCCATCTTTTCCTTGTTGTTTTTCCATTCTGTGAGTGAACCGAGTAATAACAAAAACAAAATTATACATCCTTAAATTATGTGTTAATAAAATTATACAGCAACGATTCAGTGGATTCAAGTTTTCTTATATATTCATTGAACTATTTTTGTATATACAATATTTGTTTGTATCCTGTTTGAATGTTCAGATTCGCCCAACCTTCAGGCTGGGCGAAATCATATCCTTTCCATTCGTAGTCTTGTCGACATGCTCCAGTACATACCGAATCGGAGTAACAAACTGTTAAACACCGAAGAAATTAAATATTCAGTGAAATTAACATGAACAATGAGATTTTGTGGCTTATTCTTTAAATACCGACGCACGGCAACCATCGTTACATACCCCACGGAAGCTGTTCCAGTAACCCAAGGCAGGTGCCATGATAAACTAAGAAGTTTTTATGGGTTTGTGCGTGGAAATCGGAAACTGTAGCTGCTAACGTTTAGCTCATTTGAAAGATATATTGTAAGGATTCTTATGATGGTATCGAGCCTTGACTTGGCTCGGGCTGACTGCTCTACTTCGTACACTATCCGATCGCCCGATCTTATCTGCAGCATACAGACAGAAGATACAGGTACGTCGGTATACCGCACTCGTACTCTATTATCGTTTCCCAGTATGTCTTTTATTCTGCTGAAGTCATGACGACAGTACATGAAAACAATGAAACGACGATTCTACAACCACAGGAATGAAAGATTACCGAACCTGCTTGGGGGCGAACATCCACTCACGCACCCGTGTTGGGATGCCAGTTCCCAGAGGTAAACATTTTCTCGCCTTGGTCAGCATACGAACCAACACGAGCGAACACACTATTCTTACGGCCACTTTTAGCAACATATGCAGAAACAGATCGATAAGAGATGGCAAGTTGCTTTTGCTGGTGATTTCAGAAAGAGTAGGGGTCCTAATAATCCTATCGCACAGATTGAGTCAATGATTAATCTACTTGGGCAAATGACAGTTGGTTTGTTTATTCTCGATGCAAATCGTCCACAAGAACTGCACTGTGCGTATTCTGCACGTGTGCATCACCCAACTCTTTGTAACTGCGGTTACGGCTGAACCTGAGCAACACGATGACATCGCCTCTTACTACAAGAACCGCTACAGAGTGCCACTGCAAGCGCCAAGCCAGCTACGATACGAAGACAATCCGGGAGGACGCTACGGATCAGAACCGTGGAAAGGTCAGCACATACCGTACGTATACCGGCCGAGTATTTCAGCCAACACCGAACTCCTGCTCATCGGTTTCATCAACAACTTGTCCCGTATGTCCATTGTCTTCAGCAAGCACGTGTACAACACGAACGAAAACCAAGTATCGAACCAAAACCGAGATGCAAACTTGCGAACCACCCCTGTGTGGTATAAATCCGGCTAGAGCTACACTCACGCTTTGCTTCGACAGTACGAAAGTATTTCTTTTGGGAGTGCCGACGACCGCTGAGACAAATACGGGTACTGTGACGGTAGCGGGCACTATCTACATAGGAACGTATGGTGTTGCACGATGTCCTGCAATTTCGATCCCCGATTACACGGCTGCAGTCATGGAGTTCTCCACTATTACCAGTCTCCACTAAGTTCTCAACAGCTGGTATGAGATGAACGGTTCATATGCAGCCGCGAGTCACACAACAGTAAGTAATGTACTTTTTTCCTGTAAGCTGTTTTCTTATGTTTTTATGATGGAGTTTTTTCGTGTGTCGCTTCCAGAGTTCCAGGGTTCAGAATGCTTTTTACACGAGTTTTATGTTTTACACCATCGGGAAAGCTGGTTCCTTCCACAGATTTGTACAGTGCCAGGGTACTTCCGAAAGCGCCATGGAGGGCAACGAATCCCGATCAGTTATTCTGTCTGTACCTTCTTACGCTATTGTTATGCATGGACGTACTTATACGACTAAATATTTATATAAATATTTTCAAACGTACTTTAAGTAGTGTAAACACAGTCTTATTCGCTACTTCGACTGAGGCCAGAGGATATGCTACTTTTTGTACGTAATACGTAACCCGTGACCCCATTCCCCCCAATGCTTTTGAAGTAGTAATCCAGTGTGCTTGTTGAACGCGGTCAAATTGCAGGTAAGTTTCAACACTCGTTACTACTCAAAACCCGGCAACGCAGCATTATCGTGATTAGTTTTTATCTCCACTGTTTTATAGGCCCGGAGAAAGACGTGTACCTTTATTGCAAAGCCTATGTCACACAACACTGCGATAGCAAATATCGCGGTAAATCAAGCTTCGCTAAGAATTTCTCTTGTCTTTACGAGTACTTCGTACCAAAAAGTGCCGATCAAAAAGCCCATATATCTGAGATTAATCGAGAACATGCCGCATCTCAAGAACGTACTCAAACCGTGCTTTAGCCCAAGATATCGGAGAATGGCCATGGACTGCGTCATTTTCAAATTCCCATCGATGAAATATGGCAACTGCCGAAACATTAACAGTTGAACATAGTTATTGGTTCCTAATCATTGATCTTGTTACGCGTTTGTTAATCGCAGTTGGATCAGTATGCTAACGTTTGGAAACTCCAAGCCCATCTTTTCCTTGTTATTTTTCCATATAGCATGGAAAAGTAACAAGGAAAATATGGGAGCAGTTAGCGCTCGATCGTCGCGGGACAGATGGCTGAACTCGCCGGGAAACGGTTGCGTGTTATATCCTACACCATTTACAACAGGGATCGGTCTGGTTGTTATCCCTATGTGGACAATCTAGCTGCACCGCGCTGACATACCCTGGAAACTGGATAATGTGGACATTTATAGGAACGTCCAGACTGGCCTTAACGTCCAACCTGATGTAAGACAAACTACTGATGGTAATTCGGAGTAATCTTCGTCGTGGGCGGCTCATTCTCTCGGTTGAGACATGACGGATGTAACTTATAGCATTAAAATTCATGTGGAATAAAACTGTTACTATATAGTAGATTTCGGCCTTTTTAACTTTTGTCGTCCTTTTCCAGCAGCATCCACTTCCTGAGAGCTCGGGAATTCAGGTTGGCTAAAAGGAACTGCACAGAATTTTACCCACAAACCGGGATTGTGTAAACCAAGCCACCATCGGCGTTAACCTGTCTGGAGGGGTTTCAGTCTTTTCTCACGCTGTTTTGCTCTGGTCCCGCCTGGATGACCTGCCGTCAGCCAGTCGGCATCGCAAGGCTCAAAGTTAGTACTATCGTGCGCCAGATGTACTTACGTTTATCGGCCGATCCTGCTAAGTTTACTGAATTTTTATTAACGAGTCAAATATTTTTTTACTTGTATATGGGTTCCCTTTTGTGCTACCTCAGCGTAATCACTAGATGGTACCACCGTATGTACAGAAGATACAAAGATCAGCAGCAACAGAGATGCAGTTTACAGTTTAATAAATCAATGTACTAAGTAGGTACTGCAACAGCGCAATCAGGAACCGAACGTTAACGCCCATCACCATTAGCTCAACAACCATGAGATTATAAACTTCGCAGTTTCGATGCAATCAACGGTATAATCGGAAGGTATTTTACTAAAAACAGAGCAGAACATATTACCCAAAGGAATGCCAATGCAGCGGAAGAAAAGTACTAGCTTTTCCAAAATTGTCAAGTGGTGTTCCATTTGGCGGGAGCTGAGTTCAAGACGTTATTAAAGCGACTGGAACTGCGGAATTCTTTGATACCCTTCAAATTCTACAACAAACACCCAAAAGTAAAACATTAGTTTTACAGAAAATCATGTAAATTTTGTACTTTAATAGAACGCAGAAGACCGCAAAACAGAAACTACCGACAATTACAATTATAAAATAAAGGTATGATTTAGGAGATATTGTGTTATTTCTTCACCAGTAAACTATCGGGTGCAATTTCTATTTTAAATACTAGAAATTTATTCGAAAAATAAATGGCTACTAGCAACCGAATGTTAAAATTATTATGAAACAGAATAAAAAAATGTATTATCAGCTATTTTATCGGTCAACCCAACACTTACTTCGATGCGTTCGTGGAACGTTTTCAGGTTGGAAAAACCATCCAGAACATCGGGAAACATGATCAGCTTAGCATCCAATCGCTGATGAAAAGAACAAGAGAATATGGCTGTTACAATGCGCAAAATTTGTGATAAGCAAAACCAGCACATACTTCGTATAGCATGAAATCAGTGTAGGTCAGATAATTGCCGACGCAGTATTCACGGCTGTGCAGATGATTTTCCAGCTGTTTGAGAATCGGGATCAGCTGCTCAGTGCGGTAGGTTTCCTTTTCCTTCTCCTAAAAATGGAAAACCTGACGTGCAAGAATATCGTTAACTGAAACACGACGCAACTAAAAAGCGCTAAAAAATCCTTATAACTAGCGGGAAAAAAATAACATTAATTTTTTTGTAGAATTTTTTGGATTTGTACTGTTTATGCTGTTAATAATCGTTATAAATACACATTCAGATATACAGCATGGTTTACATAGAAAAATGTGCTAACTTACCGGATCATGTGGGCCGTAACACAGCCATCCAAAGCTCATGATCAAATCCCATATGACACCATCCATCACATCCTGCTCCGACGCGTCCTTGTCGTTTTTGGCAACTGCGTAAAATGCACAAAAAATATATTTGAATTACACTCTCATAGCTGTAACCAGTTTTATTACACTGTAAATATGCCGTTATTCTCTAAACGGCTTGCAACTTACTGTTAACAAACATCGGACACGCATAATTAGCCCAAAACTGACAACTTCAAACGCCACATGTCAAGAACTTACTCAAACCGTGTTTTCGTGCCAGATAGCGGAGAATGGCCATGGACATCGTAATTTTCAAATCCCCATCGATGTAATATGGCAACTGCCGAAGAAATCGCCATCGTAGATAAAATCGGTTTACGGATATACAGGAATCACGCGTTAAGCTGGCGAATCGATCAAATCAATACTCACGTTGGGGAACTCCAAGCCCATCTTTTCCTTGTTATTTTTCCATTCTAGTAACAAACAAAAGTTAATAAACCTGTATATCAACGGCGCCCGTTGTTTTTGTAAAAGTTCTTCCTTCTGGACTTATGATCATATTTGTCAGACGGGAAACTAGTGTTTACAAGCTGTTTTACTGTTTAGATTTACTGTTACCATCAGCCTGGGCGAAATCATATCCTTTCCATTCGTAGTCCTGTCCGACGTGCTCGAGAAGGTAGCGAATCGGAGTAACTAACTATTAAAACAAAAGAAACTAATCAGTAAAGTTAAACACACAAACAAGAGCCTTGACGGCTGTTTTCCGAACTTGCAAACAGACAGCACTACAGGTCTACACTCTACAGTACAGCGTTAAAAATTTGTCTGACATACCCCGCGGATATTCCAGTAACCCAAGACAGGAGCCATGGTCAGCTACGGCGTTTTGTATGGGAATTTACAGCGAGAAGAACCCGAAACTGCAGCTGCTACCGATCATCAAGGTATTCAAGGATTTCCTTTCTATAGAACGCTGACTTGTGAGCTGTCTGCGCGTCGAGTGATAATCCGCACCGTACAGGCAGACTGGCATTCACTGTCAGCTGTGTGAGCCTGTATCACAGCACATGTACCCGTACGGCGTACAGAGAGTCAGAGGCCATATTTTTTGGCTTTGAACTGTACGTGTGTACTTCTACTGAAGGATTTTTGTCATTTCACAGTCGGCAAAGTTGCCGCAGGAGAATATTTTTACATAGTGTTAATATCCATGATTCCATACGCTTTGGTGTGAGCAATCGAAGTCTGCATCTGCAGAAGCGAAAATTCCCAGTCTGAACTATTGTTACGAGCTGGCTGCAAAACTGTCCACTGGCCATTCAACGAACGATAAGGCTATATGAATGTATGCGCTGCGTAGCTTCCGTAGAACCCTTGGAGTCCGGTATCTTCTAAATTTGCCGAAACGTTTTGTTTCTGTTTAAGTTTATTGTGTTAGCGCGCAGAAGGCATCGAAGTAGTTCCGTATTCCGCATCTAAACTGCCCGATCCCGGACCGTTAAATGACGATATCGTCGGTCTAATGCTTCACATTGGTTAGCAGCATGTTTATGGGATTGTTCCTTTTTCTCATAATTGCGTGACCCTCCGCAGCCGCGAAGCATCTGAATACGGCGCCGTGACCTTTTGCCACAGAACCTTTCGCTGCGGAACTTGGCCGTGGAAACTGGGCAGTTTGCGGAAATTTCCAACTGGCTTAGTGCGCAAAGCTCTGTTAACGTTAACGGTAGCGAGTCAGCCGGAAATTAACCTGTACTATACTGTCTACGACGACCAATACTATAAGTATAGTATTGGTCGTCGTAGATGGCTCATTGTCTTTGTACATGAATGCATGACGGATGAGGCTTCGGAATTTCTGCACTCTGTGAAAGTTGGTGCTGGGTCGAAAAGTGCTAACAATGCCGAAAACTGCAACACAAATTTCTCCACCATTTAATGTCATGTTTGCTAAAAGGAATTACACAAATTACATGCGGCAAACCGGATTGTATGGATCCAGAAAGTCACCATCATCGTTAACCTGGGAGCAGGGGTTCGAGTCTTTCCCTCTTACTGAATGTGGACCTGGTCCCGCCTGGATGACCTGTTGTCGTCCAGTCGGCTTCGCAAGGTTCAAAGTTACGACTATCGTGTGCCAGGTTTAAATCATCACATCGCGGCAGATCAGCCTCACTTGTAAGATACACATCCACTGTGTTTTCCATGCTGTTTAATTACGAAAGTATGATTCCAACTTTACAATTACTGTGTACGTGCCGATCTTACTATGTACGTTGAATTGTTGTTACCGAGTAATATACTTCTTCTACTTTTATCTGGGTGACATTTTGATTGCGGTACTACTGTATGTACCGATATCTAAGGCAAACATCAGCAGTAGCACCACACAAGTCAGTTTATAGCATGGTAAATCAACTGCAGCAACGCAATCAGCAACCCCCACGTTATCGCCCATCACCATTAGCCCAACAACCTTGACATTGAAAAATTCGCAGTTTCGATGTAATCAAAAACTCT
>JAQGAU010001999.1:0-16999 GCA_034698045.1 Paramacrobiotus richtersi | reverse complement strand
TTTTATTGTGCTCCAGCTGGTGTTAGCGGATTTTCGGAAAAAATGGACTTCCACTGCCCTGCGGATTTCTTATTCGACGAGTACAGGGGCGTCTGTGTGGAAAATGGCCAGTGCAATATGGTCGATAAATCTCCAGTTGAACAGCTGGATGCTGCTGCTTCCATGAATCACGGAGTTTCTCGACTACAGGTTTGTGGTGACATGCTAAGAACTGATGAACGTTCTACAATGACCTTTTTGTACAGGAACGTTTTCCTCGGCAGTTTGATCTCCCCTGGAGCCATCCAAATTTTGAAGGCAATTTCCAGCCTTCTCTTCCCGCACTACCAGAGAAGCAGAAAGAAGACGCAGTAGTTCCCTGCCGGGAACACGGTAGATTTGCGGATTTTGATTCTGGTTGCATCGGTTTCTGGAGTTGTGAATCGCCGTTCCTTTTCGCTAAATTCATCCGTTGTCCTTCGGGGAATTTATTTGATCCCATTTCGAAGCAGTGTATTGCTTCGTATTTAGTGCAGTGCCTTCCAGCCGCTGATCAGCCTGAAAAGAAAGGCCAGACTGCTAATGCCAAGTTTAGCTGCTTCGGACGAAATCCGGGATTTCATGCTGACATCTCGGATGGGTGCCGTAAATTTCACCACTGTACCGTGGATGGCGATGTATTCAGCTATACCTGTCCTTTCGACTGGATATTTAACGAGGTATTCGTTGTGAGAATATATGACATAAAATATCAGATACATCACTTCGCCGTTTTGTTTTCAGAAAGTCGGTGAATGTGTCCAACCGGACAATCATACATGCCCGGTCTTTGCCATATCCAAATACAACGACTTTGACTGGTAAGCGGCCAATGCTTATGCAAATTACGACTAGCACAGCTTACAACTTCCGCGCACTGAATATAGTACAACAAGTATAATACGCAGCAGTTCTTGGATACCGGATTCATTTGCACAGCTAGTGTTGGGTCATTGTTGACCTTAATAACACAGAATATGGTTTTTCCGTTGTAGTTTTGGTAAAAGCGGATACTATGCGGATTTTGGGCAACACTGCCAGGTCTTCCATCTGTGCCGTTTAAACGGCTCTCGTACCACCATGTCGTGTCCACCGGCAATGGTTTTCGACGAGAACGAAGCAAAGTGCGTATATGGCAATATGTGCATTCCTCCGTTGCCGCCGAATGAACTGGTATGTCATAAAAAAAATAATAGCTGAAACAACTATTTACTTATCTGTAAATTTGTCATCTATGAAACAATTATAAATTTATTTATAGGCAGGTGTTAACAACAATGATTTTAATCTGCATAAAGGCGCATCTAACATCTTGTCAGCCTACGGCTTTGTGTTACGTTCTGAAGTTGAATGATCCCTGACCCATGCATGTTTTTATAGTTCGAGCAGTCTACGGGTGGAGTTGCAGCGTTTCCTCGAATTTTCGAATGTCCGCCCGGTTCAACCGGTTACTTTGGAGATCCTCTTTATGGATGCCGCGCGTATTGGCAGTGTGTTGACGGATTAAAATTGCAGAACCGAACTTGCCCAGGTAGTAACACCATCCTTATCGAGTCAATGAAAAACAGGCAAGTTAAACTATGTTTTATTAAACTAAAGGATACTTACGGTTCAATGCCTCCACGGAAATCTGTGAGCGCCCTAATCATGTTATTTGTCTGGACCCGCTGATGCTGGAGCTTGTGTTTCCGGTACGTGACCTTCCTTAAATTCTCTGTACATGTGGTAACCGTACAGTTTAATTCAGAAAGCTGTCTTTTGTAATTGTTAACTGTAGGAGCAAAATACTAATTGTTAATACAACTGAAAACTTACTTTTTGCGAAATACACTGTAGAATACTTACCTTGAGAAATTAACTATATTTACAATATTAAAAAATCATTTCATAAAGGGTTTAATCCGGGGACCGTTTACTCCGGACATGATACCAAGTGCACCTCCGCAACAACTGGTATCGGACAGTTTTGGTGGATTTAATGTGGTCAATGGTCTATTTCCCAAATCTGAAGTGATCAGTGGAATGAAACAGTTTTGTGATCCCGGGTATTTTGGGTACTATGCTGAAGTTCGCAGTAACTGCCACAGTAAGCCACCGTCCCTTGATTCCAAATCAGCTGTGCTTTATGCAGTTTCTGACCACTGTTGATTGTAGTATTTTTCCATTGTGAAAGAGATTCAACAAAGAGAAACTATGTCTGCCCTGGTGAGTACTATACAGTTTTGCTATTTTTGGCGGAAGTTATATTCATCCCTGGTTGACCTTTAGGGCACATGATGTTTAACGAAACGCTGATGCGATGCCAAGAACCAGGACTTACTGCGTGCACTTCTACCAGACCTAGATCGCTGTTTCCTCATAATTCTGTAAGTAGTCACACCGACGTATCTGTTTTCGGTCTTGAAGACTATATTTTCAGGATATTCAGCTAGATATTGGGTTTCCCCCATCTGGACACGTCTTATGCCGGAATCACGTCGGACTGGTCGCAGATGTTGCTACCGGATGTCGGCATTTCTTGATGTGCCATTTAAATGGGACATATTTTAATCAAAGCTGCCCAGGAGGCCTATTATTCAACGAAAAATCTTCATTTTGCGAATGGCCATTCCATGTTCGCTGTGGCGAGTCTCTGATGGCTCAGTCAAATTTTGCGCCGAATTTTGCACCAGGAAACGGACTGGTTCCGTCGGTGAGTGTATGCATACGATGCTGATATAAAAACGCCCTCAAATTACAGTCATTTGTTTTGCCAATGTTTGAAAATGCGTTTTACTCAGGTTTCAACGGACTTTAACCTGAGATTCGGCTCGAATGTATTTGGAAACCCGGCCGGTTCAAATCCAGCACCACGCAGTATCGCGGAAAGCCACGGAGCAATATCCGATACATTCATGCCCAACAAGGCCGATCCTACCGTCCAGTTTCCGGCGTCCCGCACATCATCTGTCCATAGTGTCCTGGAGCAAGCCCCAGCAGATCCGTTTACCATGACAAACGTTAAAGTTGGTTCGGCGTTTTTCCACCCAGGTGATATAAATCCGGAATCCGCTCGTTCCCATCCCGGAATCATCGTTCCGTCATTTCGCCGGCACTTTCCGGAAACTATGATCAGCTCCGGCAGCCACAATGTGAATGGATTCCCCGTGAAGCATCATGCTAAGAACCCCGGTATCCAACCGTTCGGCCCACGGGCGATCATGTTCGAAAATTCTGGAATGTATGGACCAGCTCGCCGCAAATGGTATCCTCACTATACAACTGCAGGGACCACGACCCTGGCGACAACCACCGCCGCTCCGACAACCACCGTCGCTGCGCCCGTGGAAGAACTGGAGTACGAACCAGAGGAAGGGCTGATGCCGGGTGCGGTTACGACTGCAGCTCCAGCGGCCGTGACGACAGCGGCACCTGTATCAGCGGCCGCTCGGGCCATGCCGCTGATACTGGATGGCCCGCTTACCACGCCGTCCGTGTTAAATGATGCACTCATTACGAAGCCCACAGAACCGCACAAATCTTATGGAGTAGACTGCTATGGGAAACGGGGATACTTCCTTAGCCCGGGGACAGGGTGTAAATCGTACGTTTTCTGCAAACCGAGTGGCGCTTTGTATGGATTCACGTGTCCTGGAGAGTATCTGTATAATGCTGATAAAGGTAAACAGAATTTACGTTGAAAATGTATAGGCCTAACGTTTGTTGCATTATACAGAAATTTGTGACTGGCCGGAGAATGTGCTGTGTTTGGCTACGAGTTCCCATTCAGTTCCAGCGCTCCCTGCCCGACGATGGCAACGGTCCGCATTGACCAGTGACAGACAGCGTCGGGCGACACAGTTTTCCTGTCCTTATGCAGATGCATATTTCGCCGATGTCAGCAATAATTGCTTAAGGTATTAGCATGATTGAAAACATAATTCGTTGTATGGGGTCATTTCAGTATTGATTACTATCGAAATCAAAAGCAGGTAAGTGTTAACAGGACTGGTTGTTTTTTGCAGTTTTTTCTACTGTTCCGCTAACGGATCGATCAGTATGTACGACTGTCCAGATCGTCAACTGAAATTCGATGAATCTCGCGGAGTATGTGATTGGGGCAAACGTGTGAAATGCGCAAACGAAACCGATTACGCTGAATCCACTCAGTCACCTGTAGCGCTCGAAACTTTTCAAGTTCGTAAATTACGTGTCGATATATGCTTTGGTGTTTCTAAATGGAATATTAGCTTGAGACATTCCCGAAATAAGTCATTTTACAACTTGGCACTATCTGCAGACATAGTTGCAGCTGTATGAAGTACAGTAAATTCGGTAGCACTTATAAAGCTCCAATAATGTACAGGAAACATCCACCACCTTTTCGAGCACCGGCTGCCCGTCAACCGGTTTCTATGCTGATTACTCTACGGGTTGCCGAAATTTCTACTTTTGCGGACCTGAAGGTAGCCGACTAAACTACACATGTCCAGATGGACAACGATATGATGAAGTGTACGAAAAGTGCACCAACGCATCGGTCGTTTGCAACGAACACAAGTCATGGAAGAGCTACGGTAAAAGGGTTCGCTTAGTGACACGAACCCGGCTGATATCGGCCAATGGGGAATCGTCGTTGGACTGCCGGAACCGGCGCGGCCTGTATGCCGATCCGCGCAGTCGTTGCTTTAATTTTTTCTACTGTTCACCGCAAGGTCTCAAGTTTGAATATTCCTGTCCGGAAAATATGGCTTTTAATAATGCACTTAATGTATGTGATGAGCCGTCTAATTCCAGTTGCTCCGTATTGCCATGATTGTATTTTTTGTTTATTCCACATATAGATTTTGTAAAGAAATCTCTGTTTATTTATGTTTGCAGTTCTGCTGATTGTATGGGAATGTGAAAGGCAGTCGTGGTTGTTGAATAATGAATGCTTGCGAAATGCATGGTTATGTATACCAGCAGACTTGAAAATGTCATCAAGCAAGGAAAATACAATAGTTAGCTTACCGTTGCTGTAAGATAAAAAATAACACAGAAACCAGCGATACGACCGTCATCGAACCTAAAGATGCCTGCGAAGTTTTAATGGACCAGAATACTATATTTATCACGTGACGAATGCTCATCTTTAGTGCGGAAAAGTTATGTTGTATACGGTCTATCACTAAAAATATCCATTCACGAAAATAACCTTGCTTGTGGAAGTTAAATTAGATTTGCAGTTTATGAAAATAAAACAACTTTCCGGAAACAAAAATGAACATTTTTCAACCATCGAAGACAGCGGGCTCCGCACTTTCCGGTGAGCCATCGATTCATGATGCCGGTAAGCAATCAACATTATGGTCATTTACGGTTATTTACCTATACGCGACAAATGAAATGTTGTTATTATTTGCTGTGCACTATTTATGTACTTGCTTTCTCATTACTGGCTGGCCGCTTACTTGTTGCCTATTTCTAAGCGAAATGTGTGCTAGGAAATGCAGGAGGTCCCAACGTTAACGGATCAACAGGCAGTGAATCAACCCACCGTGCGAGTTTAACGTCTTCCGTCCTGGAAATTTATGGGGATTATGGAATGCCAACTAGATTAAGCCCTCGTGTAGTACTCGTGAAAATTAGGTACCAGAGAACAAAACGTCAGCTGACTTCAGTATTGTTGTACAAAGGATGCTTGTTAGAATAACATTTCGCTGCTCATGCGAATTAGTTCACGCTATGTAGATCTAGATCGCCGCAGAACCAAATGACGGTAGCTTGAAAACAGGCAATCTCATAAGTTTTGCTTCCGATCTCTTACTTTTGCTTACTTACACAGTATACAAAGCAGGTTATTTGATAAGCGGCTGATTTGACCAACTGCTGAATTAATAATTCAGAATCACAGCTGTAAACTAAAAAAATCAATGTTAATCGTCTGTTAATTTATATTAGGCGCTTTCTGCATGAGCGTGTGTATGGGTTTAATCTACCTTTGGGACAACGGTATGCTGCTATTTTCCCCTTGGTGGCCCAGCTGCGGAATTATCAGTGGTCATGGATAATGTGGGATATAGTAGCAGGGATAACTGTCGGGATGATTCAGTTTACGCAAGGTATACTTCCGAATGAACTTATTAAGGATATTTTGATTTCATCCCCAAACATTTTTTCGTGCATCTCACCATACCCAAAAATATATTTATTTACGACATAAATAAAGTTTTGAATTACACCCTCATTACTGATATTGCTATCGTTATCGATTGTGGAATACTTTGGCTAGTGTTTGGGAATTCACAAACCGCATTGATTCGCCAGTGGCACGGAACATATATCCTTCTATTCCCTGGGCTGATCTACGCTTTTATGGCTTCTTCGCCACACAACTCTGTTGGAGGTATGGCGATTGCTGTTGCCACACTATGTGTGTCGTTTGACAACATCCAAGATGCGTACTATCCCAACGAAACTCGAGATGGTCAAAAGATGAGCGCTGGCGAACAGTTTGACCTGCATCTCGGCATCGGTGCAGGCATTGCGCTAATTGCTGGCATCTTCCAGGTAAGCTTAAATGTTCCATAATCCAACCAGTCAAACGACTGCAGACTTACAGAATAGACTGTGGGTGTTTTCGTATAAGGAAATTTGCCTGGTGCGAATGCAGCAATCATCCAGAACTAGTGCCACTTACATTTATATAGATATATATATGCAAAATTGACGTCATTAACACACATTGAAATTTGGATTCTGTTGCTGTATATACTCGTACTTATTTTTACACATGTTTTACCACCGCCTGTAATTATAAGAGTAAAATAAAGCAATATAAAGTATTATAGTTAGTAAAAAAAAGTAGGTATATATGTGTGGTCATTACTGAAGTGGATTGTAGGTCCTTCTTGGAATATTTAAGCTGGGATTCCTATCGGCGGTTTTATCTCCTAACGTGATTCAGCCATTTTCTATATCGTGCTTCCTTCAATCGATCTGCGGAAAAATTCCAACTTCGTTCGGACTTCCCCGGAAAGTCCATGTCCCGTTTGCTAAACATTTCGTGGTACAAAAACTTACTGCTTCTTCCTAGAAATCTATGCCAAACTAGAATGAAAGTTTCTTTTCATGACAGCACATCATATATTTTCTGGAGAATTTGGACAATATTAACGGATATGCTGCATTGCTTTCCTTATCCATGGCGTCAATTGTGCTATGTTTTCGAGAGTTTTTGCAACCCCGCATCTATGAGTCTTACCGAATAGTCGTCCCCATTGAATTCATGCTTTTTGTCTTATCATGTGGCCTGAGTTATTATTTTGATTTCCAAAACAAATTTAACATATCGGTCGTTGGGAACTACTCATATGGATTTCTGGAACCAGCTGTTCCGGATTTGAGGTACGGCTGGGATATGGTATTTTCTGGAATTGTGCTGGCCGTGGTTACTTATACAATCACCCTGGAATCGGCCAATGTGCTTGCACAGAAAAACGGCGACCAGATTTCTCCAAATCAGGAACTGATAGCTTTAGGCTCTGCCCATATTTTTGGATCGTTTTTTTCATGCATCCCTGTGACCGCTTCTGTGGGGCGTGGCGAAGTCAATCAAGCTATCGGCAGTCATTCGCAGATTTCCACTCTGGTGGCGTGTTTGTTTGCGTTCTTCATTGTGGAGTTCGCTGGTCCTGGAATCGCATACTTGCCGACGGTTAGTCAGTCTTCTGTCATTTGTCTTTAATACATGCACAACGATTTTCCAAAATTTCGAAGTAGATAAGTAAAAATTTATTGGTTACTTGCCTGACTATATGTGCCTTGTAATTAAAACAGTACTCTGCGCGATTTCGACAGATCAGTTTTTGTCACCTTTACAGTGCATCATTTCCGTCAATATGATCCTGTTCTTGGCTATGTCTCTTGGAGGATTTTGGGAAGTGCCCAGGTTATGGCGAAATAACAAAACCGATGCGGTGAGGAGCGTTTGAAACTTTCTTGTAAATGTTACTTTTGATTTTCGTGCAATCGGTCAAATCTTTTTAGTGCATCTGGATGATAACATTCCTCGGATGCGTATGCTACACGGTTCAGTTCGGATTGTTTCTGGGTATCGCTCTTTCGATGATCAGTCTGCTTGTGCGCAGTCAAAGGTACACCCGCTTCTCATGATCAATTTTGTGTGGGAACAATCAGCCGCGCACGGTTTACATGAATCTAGACCAAAAGTTCGAGTCATGGGAATTTTAAAAAACACCAGTTGGGGATTTGTGGCGCTTAAACATTACGAAACGGTAATTGTATTCATCGCAAGACTGCAGGATGAATGCCAGAAATTTACACTTGGTGACCTTTGATAGGCTAGGGAACTTCCCGGCATCCGTGTTCTACAGATTCAAAGCCCAATGAGCTACGCAAACGCTGAATTCCTGGTCAAACAAGTAACTAGCCTGGCATGGGAAGAATATCCGGCTGCGACCGAGTTTCCCGTCATTTCTGAGCCGAAAACGGATGAAACGCCGCTGAGACGTCATACGTCGCTGACATTCTTAACCGGAAGACAGGTATTAATAAATACCGCTACTTTTTTCTGATGGAGAAATAGACAAAGATGACGACGTACCGCGAATGGCCAAGGCGGCAGATGATAATTTACGTCAGGATTCCTTGATTCCTCGCAAGCTTCCCAGCGAAAACTCCATGGGATCCCCGGATTCGCGCACTGAACTATTCTTGAATTTATAACCTTTGCTGTTCATTGTGAATTAGGCTTATCCGTATAAATTTTGGTAATTGTTCATTAGCAAAAAAGCTGCGTTCATAATTCGTTCATTTCTGTATTTCTGTGTTTTTGACTACAAAGTTTAGAGAAATAACCACTGTGCACATCGCAGAAATCAATTACTATCCAACTGCATTTTTTTTCAGAATCCTGCGATAAAAGCGTTGACATCTTCAAATACTCTTGCCAGCTTAGACAGCGCAGTTGGGACTTCGGCCTCCGTACTGCGACAGCGAGCAGAAATGAACAAAGGCCTAAGCTCGTCTATGAGTGATATCAACGAATCCAGATCGGTGTCGAATGATACAAACCTGTCAGATGAAACTGAAATGTCCACTGCATCCCGGATCATTGTGGACCTTGGTGGAATCGGATATATAGACGCTGTCGGTATTCGAGCCCTGGAGCAGATAGCTAGTGATTTGAAACGATTGGGGATTGAAACCCTACTAGCTCAGTGTACAGGCAAGATAAGCGCTAACGTAGGAGTTACAACACTGTCGGCAACCTGTTGGCTGTTTGTTGACGAAATATGTATTGTCGTATATTTGTATCATTTTGTCAATAAAGTAGATGGTGCTTTTAGGACAGATACTGAAGCAACTGAAAAGACTGGAGATACATAAGATAATCCCAGAACCGAATATCTTTCCCAGCGTTGTAGATGCCGTGGAAGAAGCCATTCGTCGAATACGAAATCACAAAGAGCCGACGGAGGCGGGCGAGGTTGTGGGAGAGTACGCAGACGAAAGGTTCTGGGATGTTCCGGTTGTCCCGGTCGAAGGCTTACCGGTTGTCGATCTGGATAAGGTTAAATTTACCGATGACTAAAAACTATCAGCCTAATTTCGCGCGCTGTACTTTACGTATACTATTAACACAAATACTGTTGCCGATCTGTAGAAGTAGCCTTACAATGAATCAAGCTTCTTTTGGTTTTCCACATAAAGTTAATGTGGTTTTCATATTTATGCAGTCGCGAATGTTTTTTTGTTAGTATGGCCGATTTTTTTTCATAGTCCCGGTAGTCTGAATCAAATTGACGCCACTGCTGGAAACCCAACAGCGTCTCTGCGTTCTATAATTATATGCTTTAAGCAGGGATAATACGCCAGGATAATAAAATACTACTATATTAACGTTATTACACTTAAATCAGTTAAATGGTCAGGAATCACCTTTATTTATTGAGTTAGGTTGGTCTGTCCGCTAACAATCATTCGTCAGGATGGTGAATTTAGGATGCTTGCAAAATTTTTCGCAAGCAGCGAAGCTGGAAATTATAATAATATTGTGTACCAGATAAGCATTATTTGGAAATGGAACCAGTACTAGTTAGGTGACTGACAAAAGCTGCGGACCAAATCAAGCAAATCGCGTATCTACCACACTTCCGATTTTCAGTAACGCTCATCATCAGTTTCAAACTTAACCGTGATAACCAGAAGGGCAATCCTTGATGGTAGCGCTCGAGCTCGAACCCCAAAGTGTAAGCTTGTGTGCACACTTCCATTTGCACATATTTTTGAATCCCTTTCCGTCTTCTGTGCATACTCTAGGGTGACCCACAGAATTCTTCTTGCAGTGCCTTTGCTTGTAACAGGCTTTTATCGTAGCTTTCTCAGCAGTCGAAAATGGGGGATTGGGATGCACGTCGCGTTGAAGTGATAGTATGGGATGCTCAAAAGAGTCATCATCGTCACCTGGATATGTATCAGAAAGGATAACGTTAAAGAACTCTTGAATAAGCACGCAAAAGTAAACAGTGAAGCATTTAAATACCACACCTTTTTCACGTTGTTCATAGTTTTGATATTGAATAGATAGAAGTGACGGTCTACGTTTTCTACGATTCCACTTACGTCAGATTAATTCATAAACGCACAGCGTCTAGTTTTAGGAGATTCTATGTATATAATGAAACGTATTTCGATAGATAAATTGCTGTGCTTTGTTTATTTATCGCGTACCGTCGGTATCATCGAAAGGATAGGCTTGCACACCCATAATAAAAATAACAATGGAGCATATCGATATCAGTATTATTAGCTTCATGTTCGGGGTATCGCATCGGTCGCTCCACGTTTTCAGTTACTACTGACCGTGTACAGTTTCCGAATCAATATCGAAGCGGAATAACTTAACTCCAGCGTTTGCTGTACAAATAAATTATATAGCAGCGAATCTACGGTAATTCTTGTTGCTTCATAAATCCTGCTGAATAAGAACTCGAAAGAGAAAACGGTCAGAAATATTTTCAGAAAACACTTACTATTTTTAATTCATCAGCAAATATTTTGGAAAATGCTGATTTCTTTACTGATTCAACAAATTTTATCATGTTGATTCGAGCGCATCATGAACATTGCGAAGTAGCATCGTCATTTTAAAATGAACTCATCCGTGCTACCAAAATTCCATTTCTGCTAACAAATCGTTTGATAGTATGCTAGCTTTCCGCTGAACACAGATTTCCGACCGACCTTTCCGTTCGATATGCGGTTATGCACTTGTGACAAAAATCCAGTATTTTAAGTAAACTGATCTTTTTCGTAAACATTTTTTGTTTTCCGGTCAAACAATGCAGAGCGCTCACTTTCGACTGGATCGCCGGTTCAATAGAGCCCTTTCTCCTTACTGTTGGACATCGCTGTAAAGAAACCAGCAAAAGCGTTTGTTTCTAAAATCTAGCTTTGCTATGTTCGCTCATCGCTTTTGGATTTATTGTTACTGACTTCTTGAGATTGGGAGGCGCTTTTCACTTCGAGTTTCGATATGACTTTGAAGGCAGATTTGTTGTCTGTTATTCGTACCGGTCATACTATAGCTACTGCCTCCAGACTGCTGTGCTTACAATTGTTAGTTGCTTAATAAAGCTTAACGTTAACGTGGCTTTCGATTGCCTAATGTCATCGAGTGGTCATGTTCCAAATCTGGGACCGGAACCTGTACCGATAAGCTCCGGTCAATCTAGTTTGGTTATTGTTACGTATGTCATTCGTGTCCTGCATAAAAACGTAAATCTTTTTTGCTTTATACTGTCAGTGGATTTCTTTCAAATCAGATGACATGTGCAGTCGTTTTTGACATGTGCTCTATCTTATCGTATCAGTTATTCCAGCGGAATGTGTTTGGTTTGGGAGATTTCGTGGTCCCGGGACGGAGTTCCGTAATAGAAACCAGTACTGAAATTAGATATGCATGAGTATGGCAGCCTATAGACAGTGTTCTGGAGTCCATGGCGCTCTATTTTGTGTACGATCTGAGTTAGACTGAAAATTACGAATCAGACATCGCCACTTCTCTCTCCGAAATCATATAGTTCTCTGCGGAAATAAATGTCCAGGTAGTCACCGGGATACATTAAGTTAAACGTTTTTATTGTATTAGCCGTTGTTTCCTCAATTGCGTCTGGAACATCGCAGGCTGTCTTGGACGTCTGATTCCCGGACTGCGAGCGGTATCTGCACTTCCGCCATGACATCAGAATGCTTTCGTTCTTCGGTCTTCGTTCTTCTTGCGGGAAAACCCCATTCACCGAAAAGCACTTTTTACTTGATGTTTATGAGCAGAGTAGTAAAAAGGAAGTCGAAGTAATTGGTTGGCAACTTATCTTAATCACCTCGATATCGTGTGAAGTCAGCTACAGTACCAAATTTAGCAGGGCCGCAGCCACAACGCCACAAACGCATATAACCATACCGAAGGTCATTTGAAACTGGCTTTGTTTAATCGATTATATCGCACAAATATTTCTCAATTCTCTCTTATACTTCGCATTGTGATAATCAAATACTAAACACGCAGTATCCTTTATATTTATTTCGGAGATCAGCAAGGTTTCTGAAAGCTGGTTGCTTCGGGTTCGACAACTGTACCCTAGTAATATAAAGAGCGTTTAGTTACCGTTGGGGGGAAAAAATTGCGAAGTTTACACTTTCAGGTTCATGCAGTAACTCCGTTTACACATTTATGCACCATGCTTTTATAGTGCAGTAGAAATATACCTATGGTAGACGTTTTGACGGCAATAATCGATAAGAGGTGTGTCTTTAAGTTTGCGGTTGCCGGGAACGGGATCACCATGTGTTGTGCAAATATTGCAGCAGGTAACGCGACGAAGTCACAGAACAAAGGAAGAAATACTCATTATTTACAGAAACGTATTTTATTTGGTATTATATTATTATTATCTGACTGTGGTTATAATTCTCGAACACTGTGCTATCATTCGGTTAAATAGTGATTAAATTAACCCAACTACTTCCCTATGTGAATCGATTTACAGCTTTTTATTGAAATTCAAGTTATGTGCTTTCAGATGTAGAACCATTTAATTTCGTATGTACGTACGTTTATCTTGGATTCTCGAGCACATATTAATATCAAGTGCAAAACGAAATTATTTAAATGCCGTACAATGCGCTACTAGCAATTGTGACCACCCGGACGTGAAGCAGTTTTCATTGTTTGTGAAGCGCGCAGTTTTTTTCGCCCACTTATAAGCCCATTTGTGCCAAAATCTGGATAGGTACGACTGGATTATTTCATGCTTTTTATAAAATGGTAAGCAAGATGGCATTGCTGAATCTTTGTGTTATTTGTTGTTTTCGAATTTGTTATCCCCAGAAACACTCAGTACTTTTATTTATCAGCTAAAGAATATAAATCAAGAAAATCAGGAGTTAAAATTAGTGCTGATGATCGAATGGATTTGAGACATAAGGATTAAGGATAATAGTTTTATGCACTATAAATATTATAAAAATTAGTTATAAAAGTTTGTTGTCGTAAATACAGCGTACTTACTTTCTACATCTATTTTGCTGCATTTATGGCACATTTAGTCAACGGCTAGTAATTATAACTGAACACAGGCTGTACATAGTATACTGTCATACTGTCATACCGTTTTACCGGTCTTTTGTTATACAGTTTTAATGGAATAGCTGTGCATATTCCCATGTAATGTAAAGATTACATATCCACTCGGAATGGCATTTAATCAATGTGCATACACCTTCTATCATGCATATATGAAGTATCTAATTATACTGCTGTGGTTCGGACTCATAAGGATAGTAATTATCTGGTAATTAATTTTGTGTATTTATTCCACTGCTCATTAGGTTGATTCGCTTGTTGTTAAATTAAACGGATTTTTCCAGTATGGATTCATAAACCGGGTCATCGAGCTTTTGGTCATACGGAAATTTGGGGAAGACATTTGGAGAAACATAAAGTAAGCAACAGTATTTTCTGCAGAATTGCATCTGCAAGAGGACTGATTTATTATTTCACGGTCAAATCATTGTCAGAATGTCAATGTCAGGACTATTGTAATCCAGGAACAATCCTCAAAAACTGTCGAGAAAGTTAAGTAACCGCACAGTAAAAATAATAGTCGCGTTAACGTTACCGCGTAGTCAATTATGTTTATGACTATTTAGGTTTCTATGTGGATGATGATCTATGCACTTTTGGCATTCGATTTGAAAGACAATAAATGTTTTAGTAACAGGACTTTAGTGTTCATGACTTTAATTATTGACTTCTGAAAACCCTTGGCCATAATTATACTTGATGCAGTAAATATCCGATAAAAGGATACATATATACATCTTTTTCTGTCTTTTTAAAATATTGTAGAACGTTGAATCGCGTGGGCGTTTGGCAGTCTGTTTAAACTGTGGCTAAAGGAGCTTTACATGTAAAACCTTTTCAAAGCTTTGAATGGGGAGTTTATCTTGACACCTGAATTGCAAGGGTTGTGATAAATACTACCGAATAAGGCTACTACGAGTATACATGTGGTACTAACACATCCGCCAGAAGTTTATGGACAGTATGCAAAGATATTCATTAACTGCTCATTAACAGCCACCCGTTTAACTTGCAGAGAAAAGGCTGGAGTACCCACCGAGCAACAATATGCAATATTTCAGCGATATGAAGACGCCGAATCTTATGATCTCGTCTCTGCGGCTTCCGAGATCTTGGGTATATTTTTTCTGTAAAACTATGCTTTTAAGTTTATACCGTAGTTTACAACTTTTTCTGGTATTCACCCCTGAACGTAATGTATACAAAGTATGTGGCTTAATCATGACACGCTCGAGATCTGATTGTGAGTGGATTTGAACCCGACATTGTTTTTCGTACATGATTTATTTTAATTGTGCTATTTAAACGACACAACTTATTAACGTCATATTTGCTATAGCGGATTAGTTTAATATCAAATGACCAGATGCCCAGAAACAAGTTATAATTAGAAAAAAGCCAGCAAACTTGAAGCAATTCAAACAATGCGGTACCGTCGTACACTGGTCGAAACGTCGACACCGGTATCTTCGCAAAACCTTCAGCGACCTACTTCTCGTAAGTGCTTTGTTCCATCTCTATAATTATGTATTAATTATTTAGGTGTACCAGCGGAAAAAGTGTTGGAACTTTTTGGGGAATTTTTCTACGAGTTCTGCGTGGAATTCGGCTATGACGGAATTCTTCGTTCTCTCGGTGCAACCCCCATTGAGTTCGTCGAATGCTTGGATGCGCTGCACGATCACCTGGCCCATTCCTACCAAGGCATGAATGCGCCTACGTTCCGTTGTACCAGAGAAGACGATTCTGATAATCCCGCTTCGTTTTTCTTACATTATCATTCCCATCGCCAGGGACTATCTCCAGTCGTTGTTGGAGTAGTACGGCGAGCTATAAAAGGAATTTTCGACATTGACGTAAATCTGGAAGTCACTGAAGAAGGAGACAAGGAGCCGGGCGAAATTAAGTTTCTGGTGACAATAATAAATCATTCTACCGAAAAGCCGCAAAATCTTGGTTCATCCAGTAGTTTAAACCACAACATTCATCAGCCACATTTAATCAGTGATGTAACGTTTGCGGACCTTTTTCCATTTTATATTATGTTTAACCGGAATATGGAAATCACCCAAGCCGGCAAAGCAATTACGCGGATACTAGAGAATCTCAAATCAGCCATTTTTAGTGATATTTTTGAATGTGTTAGGCCAAAAGTGCAGCTAACGTTTACAAATATTTTAGCGCACATTAATACAGTCTTTGTGATAAATGAGAAATGGACCCAAGCGACGAGAAAGTCACTGAAACTTAAAGGTCAAATGCTTTTCCTGTGGCACAGCAATACGATACTCTTCCTTTCATCCCCTTCGGCGTTGGATCTTGACGATTTATTTAACCAAGGAGTGTATTTGGCAGATTTGCCGCTACATGATGCTTCTAGAGATCTTATTATCCTTTCCGAGGATTATAATGTCCAATACGCGTTGTCACAGAGTCTGGAAGTCATGACGAATGCGCTGAAAACAAAGTACTTGGAAGTCGATGCTGAAAGAGGAAAAACTGACCGGTAAACCGCTTATTATTGTTGGGAGCATTTTTACATGAACATATAACAGATATCCTGAATTTCTGTCAACCCAAAATAATATTTGTCAGACTGTTTCTAACCTAACAGGTTAGAAATTAGCTACATCTACTGTTGTACCGGCTTTGTTACAGTACATTCAGTAACGTAATTCTGCACCTTACACTTAGAATTGTTAACGTTAGTTATTTGGACGTAACGTAAACTGCAGAAAATTTTACCTATAGAAACAGAGAAACAAATTAGCAAACGATTACTCACGAGCAACATTTGCGGTACATAATAATTGTTTCACAAAGGCGATATTAGCCTAAATCCAACAAATTGTTTATAAATTTTTTTATGGTTTCGATAATATTAATTTTGCAATTGAGCCCATTACCAAGTGCTGCTGAATCAAACAGTTCAAAAAATAATGCTTTGTAAAAATGTATAATCAGGTAAATTTCGAACAATAAGGAACCGTGAAACATAACCGACTGGTAAGTTAATACAAATATGAACCCAGATACACAAAAGAGTGAGCAATCAGTAGCATATTCTATGGAATACAATACGTTTGTTGTCGCAAGTCACTACTTCGTCATATTATACTGTAACGATCCGTTTTGCAGTCTTGTTTATTCCTTAATGCCACCGGAAATTGTGGATGACCTGCGTCATAAACGGAAAGTGCCAAGCTGCCGTTTCCCAGACGTTACCATTCTTATGACCGGTATCGAAGGCTTTTCATCATACTGTCAAGGTCATGAGGCAATCGAGATTGTAGACATTCTAAATCAATGTTTCTCGATATTCGACAACCTGTTAACCGATCCACATCATGC